>NDFZ01004724.1:7478-126461 GCA_002192655.3 Mamestra configurata | reverse complement strand
GGCAATATGGTGAGTGTCGCCATTTGGTATATTGTCCGTGACTACCGCAGGACCGCCAACGCCAATGGCTTCCATATTGGTACTAATTAGTACTCGAACAACAGAATTGGTACCTTAGTAGTTTTCGAGAAAATCGACGTTGAAGGTGGTCCGGCGGTAGTCACGCTCCGTTCAGCAGGACCACAATGAGCGCTGAAAAAGGGGGCATGCTACAGCTGGTATTCTAGGTAAACAAATAATTTGTACCCTTATATGTGATTCATTTCGTACAAAAATCCGAATTGAAACATTTGTATTTACCGAGAAATCAACGATGATTACTTTCGCGCGCTCGTTCATCAGGAGCACGACTTTCAATGATGATTCCAAGTTTGAGAAGCTTGCCGTTTTCCTCAAACCTACATAGAAAATTAGTACCCAAAACTTAAAATTAGTACTCCAGTAGTTCACGAGATATACCATGCCATTGGTGAGGTGGCAGTAGTACTTGGTATTTTTAATGTTATTTTTGCCAAGACGAGACGTCAGATGTTACACATCCTATGCGACTACTGTAAGACTCGCTCGTTTTTATGACATATACGACAAAGCTTCCTTGTCTATAAGTCCAGTCAGATACAAAATTCAACGAAGTACACTATACTATAGTATTTAAACCGTGTTTTTACTGCATTTGAAGCAGAATTACCTAGAATAAAGAAAGAAAGAAATAAGGTTTTTTTTTTTTTTTAAGAATCGTGTCCGTGAATTTTGAAACGCCATATGAAACGATGATAAAACAACCAATAAAGGTATTTAATATGGCGTGATGCGAACTTTTCAGCACGCTCCAAAGCGAACGAGGCTCCAAACTAACTTGCATCATGTTGACTCAAGACAGATAAAAGCGTTGCATAAAGAAGTAACTCAACATAAAAAAATGCTCGAGGTTTTTGAGTTCTGACGTCGTACCGCATATATATTGTGTCGACATAATATTTTCTATTTAGTATCGATAAACAATCTGTCTTCACCTATTCTAAACAAGCAATCCTACAAAAAGGTTCGCAAAAAGAAGAAACTATCCGACACGTCAGAAGAAGGCGCCACCGCTACAAAGGAGAACACACCTCCACCGCTACGCTTCGACTGTCCCGTGTGCGACCAGCCCTTCAAGACGCTCATACTGTTGCAGCAACACGTCGAACACTGTCTAGGATGATGTTACACTAGGGGCAATTATAGTTTAAAATGAATTAAGGTTATATTCTTGCCAAAATAGGTTGAAAATTGAAGAGTTTTGTGCTCGAATTGAATCAAATAATTGGTTGATTTATGAACGAAAAAACAAAGTATTTTTTGTCATAGCCAATGTGTAAATTTCAACTGTCTACCTATTACGGTTCATGAGATACAGCCCTCTGACAGACACATGGTCGGACGTATAACGATAGTAATAGTGTCTCGTTGGTCTTAGGGTACGGAACCCTAAAAAGAGGAAATCTATTGATTTTCCTGCATTCTTAAAAGATTTTTTGCAGGCTAGTATTTTGATGTAACATTTTTTGTCTGTTTAACTGTCCTCTACCTATATAAATGTTTTACCCTGCGCCGCGATTTGAAAATAAAACAAAATGGCGGTTGGGGCTATGCCAGCTCCCAAAGAAAAATGTTCGAACCCCTTTCACCCAGATCCATTCAACTGTTCTGGCGTGTAACAAATATCCATCCAAACTTTGGCATTTAAAGTAGTAGTAATATTTGGCATCAATCGATTCGTGCTCAAACCTCAACAATACATGCTTTAAGGTTTCCATAGAATAGTAAAATATTAGAAATAGTATTGAATTGGAAATACGCATTTATTTGTACAGGAAATGTAGATTCAAAGCAATACTAAAACAGGTTCACTTGCACAAACCAGAGTTATTTTTTAACTCCGAGGTAATTCTTCTTCGTATCAGTTTTTTAGATTTGTGTGGCCCAAAACATAGCCATTTCCACAGTATCGTTGGTGGCAGCACATAGGTCTTATAGAGGTATGCGGAACAGAGAGTAAAGTCCTGCACACCGCCACTGTAGTGGGAGGATCCTCCGACCGACGGTTGTTGTGTCTGGTGGGTAACTGCCCGTTGATATTCAGACTGTTGTTTATGTTCAAATCGCACGGAGAACTTTGCTTGCGCGATGCAGGATTTCGTTGGTAGTTCGTCGCTGACAGGATAGATGACGTTGCGGTTGTTTTTGTTGCCATACAAATTTCGCTTCTTAGTTATTCATGTGGCGGCTTTGATGCTGCTACAGTCTCTTCAGCTGCATGTTTTGGGGCGCATAGGGCAAGATAGGAGGTGGAGCATGGTTTGTAACTCGGCTTCACATCCACACCTTGCAGTTGATCCGTCATGGTAGCCCTACTTTGCGAGGTTGGAATTACACCTTCATACTTGCGTTCTGAGGTAGTTCAGGGACTCCCAAATGGACCACAGAAGGTCAGAACCTGCAGGAAGGTGTTCGCTTGGTGGTAAATAGTTCAGGCGTAGGTCTCCCCTACGCCTGAACTATTTACCAACAAGCGTAGGGGAGAAGTGTCCTACCACAGTTTGCAGCGGGCGTCAGCTGGGTTTCCTGACAGCAAGACTTCCGATTAGAGGAAGCTGTGTCTGCTACTCAGTCTTTGAGTTGGTAGTTGTGCACCAAATGGTAGATGCCTAGTGTCACTCTTGTTTTCGTTTTTCGACTGCACTAGCAGCTTGTCTTCTGACTTATTGAGGCACTATCACGGCTGTGGGGTATAGAAGGCTGACCGGGGTCGGCTTGAGGCAATCGATGATGGCATACAACATGTCTCGTTTGGAGCAACATCCACTTCCTTGGCGTGAGCGGAACGGGGCCACACTGGGCACGCATATTTGCCCGCAGAGAAGTAGAGTGCTAGACCGGAGTTCAAAGAACGCTAGGTAGAGTGGTAGAAGTTAAGCGCCTGAGTGTGTTGTTGCGAGACCCGATTTTTGAGGTGAAAACTTCTTTAGGCGCGTTGAGCACTTTTTGGGTGAACAAAAATCATGGAACTCGCGTCATCGTCACCGAACGCTTTAGCTTTCGCTTAGTTTTCACTTCTATCGGCAGTCCCCAAAGACTGCCCCGCATGTTTTTTTCTTCGTCTTTAAACAGTGTCATTGTCATTATGGAATATTTGTTATTTAACTTCTTGTTAGCAACTTTGTCTGAGTTAATAACTCTGGATTGCGCAAGTGGGCTTATTATGATAGGTCGGTTATTAATTTCTATAGTAATTTTACTAACGTGCATTTATTTTTACTGTATCACAATAATTTTTAATAGAAAAATTAATATAAATATTTACTACTATTGTTTAGTTATTTTAATGTATCCGACCTATAAATTAATTGAAGGTTTCTGCATTTAGGTGAGATTGTGTTCTTTTGAGTGTCGTGTGCTTTCTTTAGGTGTTAATTATGATGTTTAATTTTGATGTAAAATTTCTGTTCAAATTAATAATTTTGACTTTAAGGTGTTACCTAACCCTTTGATGTTCGTGCGTGATAGAGCAGAGGTTGGAATTAGGTAGAGTTATTTATGTACTTGCATCGAAATGTTGATATTAAAATGGATCTTCCCGGGATTTCTAATAGACAATCCCGTGTGGCCAACAATATTACGAATAAATAATAATAATTTTACTTTTGTTTCTAGAAGCTATGTTGTGCGAACTACAAATGTGGCAACATCGCGCGATTGCATTGGAATTTTGCAACTTTGGACATCCGATGTCGTTGATGTAAATTTGGCAACGTCGCGCGTGTATTGGTTTAAATTGTGTAAAACTAAAGTAACTTTTTTATTTAATAAATCACGAAAATACCGTGAATCGTCTGCTCTTCAAAATTAATCTTGCGATTTGTAGCATATCCACTTTATTCTTTCGCTGTATGAAATTAGTGTAAGTACATAAATAACTCTACCTAATTCCGATCTCTGGTGATGAGTTATTTCGATTTGTTTTTTTCACATACCTACTTTACACTAACCAGAATAAAATTCAATTTTGAGTTGTCGTAGTGTTAATTCCAAAAAAAAGAAACTTGACTCGCAGCATTCGACGTCATGGAACGTGCGAGGACTGTGTGTTTTAGTACTAAACATTATACTGAGTCTTGTGTCATCACGCTCCCACATTTCAAGACCTTAGCATAACATCAATGTACTATAATAAAACTTGTATACGTCACCGGAAAATTGCAGACTCCGTAAGATTGTAATAAATCTTTATAAGATTATATTATGTAAAAATCGTTTTATATACAATAAATCCCATCCAAATTCAATAGTTTCCAATGTATCCGTGTCTTATTAAGAAAAAATAGTTTACAATTTCACGCGATATTTTACAATCTTACGGCGTTTGCAATTTTTCGGTGACATATATATGCATGTATTAATTAGGCGTTCTTTAACTGAAAGCGCATGGATGTGCTCAAATAAAAATTGGCGAATATTTTTTAATATATCTTTTTTTCTATGTTCCAGGTGTTTACATGTCCAAAGTGCATGAGGTTCTCATGCGACCAGTACAAGGTGATGGAAGATCACTTCGATTTCTGCCTGGATGACTTCTAATGGTAGTATCGTTATACATTAGACTTGCATTGTATAAAATAGTCTGACTGTAGGTGCAAACCTTAGTCGTCGACTTAGGCTCGGATTCTGAGGCACTTTATGGGTCGTTTATCTTTCCTTTATCTAACTAACCAATGGCGTTATATCAAATAGCGTAGATAGATAAACGACGGATAAAGTACCTCAGGAACCAGGCATTAGCCGATAATTGTAAATAAATAAAAGGATTTTTGATGAATTCATCTGATAATTTTGAAATGGATTACTTTTATTTTTTGTCAACAACAGTCTTCATTTTCGTCTGAGACTGAATTTCTTTGTTTTTTTTTTCTTTTCAAAATATAAATGAGATGCCAGTGCCTTATTTAATTCAATGGTAAAATTCTATCTTATCAAAAGTCGATGACTAAATGTTTCACCTTTAAAATATAATTATAAAATATTTCGGTGGCTATTCCTTACTGTAATATTAGATTGTTATTATGAAATTATTATAGCGTAAACTGATTATTATTAGAAATATAGATGATATATTTTTATAATTTTGATAGAAATTATTTGGTTTCTTAACCTTCATTTTGAGCACAATTATTAAACAATGACTCCCGTTGGATATTTTCCCGACTTCGGCGACGCCTTACAGGAGAGTAATGATTTTGTGCTCTTTTATTCGCAGAATTTTATTCAACTTCGACCTACCTGAAAATTTAAAGTCAATGCTAAGTAAAATAATGATCTATGAAATTTATCTGTGACCAAAATAACCTCTATTTTAGTATTACAAAGACATATTTTTGCACAAAACATTCCATACTACATTAAAATTTTGCTACGTCAGTTGTATAAGTGTTGTCATAGTGAAATACGGTTCTATCTATCTATGGTAGGCGCCTGATGAACTTGCAATAAAGTACATTGACCTTTCCCTAATATCCCTTCTTAGATAACCGAACAACAGATTATGATCCGTTTTTCATTACTATAAAACGAACGATCACGACTGAATTCGATTCAGGACAGCTTTGTCTTCGTTTCTGTTTTTGATATTAAAAAAGTAAATAAATGTATGTGGGTGAATGACCGTTATTGCAAATTTATATGGTGTCTACCATAGTGTAAAACCATGTACATAAAAATATGCTAAAAAGAGGAATATTCTTTGAAGTAACTAGAGTAGCTCCAAGCTATTTTACGACAACCCTGTAACAGTAATGCGCTTTACTTGGGCACGACTGGTTGTCATATGTTTGGTTTTCTGATTACCCGTAATGACTGTCAAAGATCTACAACTGACAGCCGGGAGGAAAAGTTTAACGTGCAGTAGTGGCTGTGCGTTGTATATCAGTCGCTCAGCCACTCAGTCAGTCAGTAACGCAAGAGTTTTATATAATATATTGATAATTTGAATTCAGAATTCGAGATAATTTATCAAATTTTGGATTATTAAACATATCATACAGGACAAAGTTTCAATTCCATTACAACCCACGGTTTTTAGGGTTAAATTCAGCTGAAAATACACAACCTTAAAGTCGATACTTGAGTTGGCGGACGCGACAGATTATAAATATCTCGAATTCTGAATTAAAATACATATATAATAAGTACGATAATATCAGCGAACACCGAATTTCTTTACTAAGCTGACGTTGCAGCCTTTTTGTCATCTGCTTAAACAAAGTCTTCCATAAAACTATATACTTTTTCAGTATAATGCCGCCCGCGATTCTGTCCGTGGCTTAAGTAAATAGCTACAAAAATTGGGTAGTTAGCCAAGCTAATTTATTCATATTAGGTGTATATTATATAGAACGCTCTGATTAGTAAGATTTGATTAAACGCCTGTTTTATATATTTACTAAACTTTTTGTTGCATTTTAAAAATAGTTGTGTAAAATGATTGTGAAGATTTTTTAATTAAAATATTTCATCTTTATTTTTAAATAAATTAGGAAGTATGGAGTGCCATGCCATATACTAAAAGAATAGCTGCCCATAAAATCGTAGTCTAAACCGACTGCTACAGTCTAAATTCCTGCACTGATATGGGATAGTGAAAAGGGAGCTTAAGATCCATAAAAGACAGGGTGCTCCTCGTTCACACGATAAAGTGGCTTACGCCTAAAAGTATCTTCATCCTGTCTTCTGTTGAAAGATTCTAAGTGGTTATCCAAATGGCACTACGCGGACCTAAAGATCTAAAGGTGGCACTACGCGGACCTAAAGCTCTAAAGGTGGCACTACGCGGACCTAAAGCTCTAAAGGTGGCACTACGCGGACCTAAAGCTCTAAAGGTGGCACTACGCGGACCTAATGCTCTAAAGGTGGCACTACGCGGACCTAAAGCTCTAAATGGTCATCCCTAACTGCAGTTTTACAATACTTGCCGCACGTACAACTGTCTTCTATATAAGTTTTATATGTTTGTAAACGCAGCCACGATACAGGAGAAACTCCTAGTGTGGGGAAACGTTTTAAAAAAAATAAAAAAGAAGTAAAATCATTACGCGATGGGGCCTTAATGATTTTATTTATTTTTGCTGTTAGGGAAACTGTAAGAAGCCGATAATACGTGCCGAATGGGAGCATGATGACGTCGAGTAACTTGATTCGCCGTCAATCTATGCCCCCCAAGTGGGGCGTGCCCCACCTATTGGGAACCCCTGCTGTAATGTAACAGTTGAGTTCATAATCACGTTGCCTGAATAAGCTGATAATACAGTTGACAGGTACACGTACCGCTTAAAATAACCCAGCACGTGCAATTGTGCATTATATAAGTGCATGAGCACAAGGGTGGTAATTTTTAAAGCGTAGTCCGGATCCGCTGTGCTATTCTAAACCGTAGTCCGGATCCGCTGTGCTATTTGAAAGCGTAGTCCGGATCTGTTGTGCTATTTGGACAGCCTCTTACGATTTAACTTAATGTTGAATGAGTGATTATTATGAGACTGGATTTTATTAATTTAGGAAATTCTAAATTTAGTTTTAGTTATTATTATGATTCCTTTCGGCCGCCTCGCCGGTTTGATTATATATTCATATTCCTTTCAAACGATTAATTGCTTAATTTTTTGACATTTCATTTGTATAGAAAAAGTTATTTTGTGTAAATTTCCATTCCATTTATTAAATGTAAAACCTGTTGGAGATGATATACAATAATCCGCAAGTTAATGGTGACTTTGACATCACCTTTATCACGTAGCAGTTTTTCGTAAATCAAGTGTTGGCCAGGCAAGTAAAATCGGTAACCGAGATAATAAAGCATTCATTAGCCACTGTGTATCGTTTGCGACGGGCTAAACATTAGTTAAAGGTTCGTGTAATGGTATGAATTACTCTCAAAAAAAAGTATTGAGTTCGACTGGACAGATGTCTAACAAAATTCTATGTTTTTACAAAATGTATGGGAATGAGTACCGTGGAAACGAACCCAATAAAATAACATTGTTAAATTGTGAAAGTAATTTGACATTTCTCTCATTTTTAACCGACTTCCAAAAGGAGGAGGTTCTTAATTCGTCTGTATGTTTTGTTTTGTATGTTTGTTATGCGATCATTCCGCCAAATTAATGTTGATTATTCTTTTTTCATATTACATATTTCTATTTCGCTGCCCAAGCTAGCAGATATGCGTACATTCAAAGTACTACTCTATTCGACACATTTTGTAACTGAGAAAATAAATAACGTCTGGTAGCTCTAGGATTTTGCTTTTTACGACGTACAAACAAAGTTTCTGTGCCAAATGATAGTCATGAAAATCAGTATATTAGTCAATTAGTCACGTCAAGGCAAACTTAATATATTATTTGGAGAGTTTATTTCAAATAGGGCTCAGTTCATATTACAATAATAACAACCTTTGTAAAATCAATATCCATCCTCATAGTTCTTATTGCCCCATTTAAAAATTAAATAAAACTCGCGTGCTAATGTTGCCACTTATTACATTAACCTTAACGCCAGAGCATAAACGCATCGGCGTACCCCCGACGCCAAGCCACAAATTTGCCGCACATTTTGTCACATATTTTTGACGTTTGGCGTATGGGGCACGCGCTTGCCTGTCGTGTATACGTGACAATGGCGTTCAAAAAGTTAAAAGACAATTAATTTACTGTAATTATTGAAATAATCTAAGGAATTGAATAATAATATAATTATGTACACTTATGTACTGTGATCCCCCGAACTATGCTGTCATATCTAATGTCAAAGATTTATTACGTTAAAATATATGAATTAGGTAATATTGTTGTTTTAATACTACTGCTCCCCTTATTGTGTCGTATTTTGTGTTTCATTAAGTTTAAATTTGAATAGCAGCATGGTTCATGTTGAAAAACTCGTTGAGATGGGTTAACTGTGAGGTGTTGTGTCAGTTAAAGTCAAAGTCAATTTATTTATTTCAACTAGACCATTAAAAGGCACTTTTGAACAAATTTACTGTTTGAAATTAAAATATTAGTGACTCTAGTTGTCCATTCGCAAAAAGTAGATTATGGAGAAGAACGGACAAGAAACTCCATAGTTACTTAATTGGTCCTTTGGACCTCAGTCCAAAGGACCAATTTTATAAAATTAAGTTAAGTTGAACAGCAAGTAAAGTTAGTACTTAAAGTAAGTACTTCTGATAAATGACACACTGCCGTTTAACATTTATCGAACGAGCTTTAGATTAGTTATTTGCTTTCATGTCTTTCAAGACTTTGATATAGGTCCTTTAAGCCCTAAATACACATGCTATAACTCACACAAGTGAGTACACACAGGTACTTTGCATGCCATTTGGCCGTAACAATTTTTTATTGGTCGATGGCATGCAGGCTACTAGTACTACTACTACTTTTCTGCAAGTTACAGGTACTTATTTGTATTACGGCGTTAACTGAAAGTGTATAATATTGGAACTTTTGATAAAGACTTAGGGATAAAAAAAATGCCGGTGTGATTTTCAAATCAAATATATTTCATGGAACCCGTAGCGTTTCTTAGCTGTTTTTATAAAATTTATACAATTATTTATAATAATTTACTAATTCATTTTTACAAACGCGTCCTATAAATTGTTTATATACCATTAGCTAATTTTTTTTAACCTAGTGTCTTGCTGACAGTAATTGGCACCATTTTATCTACGTCACAGGACAGACCTTCATGTCGAAACTTTATGTCACTAACTGTGTCGATATTCGTTATAAGTTTGTCAATGAAACATAAGAAACGCTAATAAACTAAAAAAGATGAGATTCGAACACAGACAAGAGTTACAGCGGAATTTACAAAAAGAAAACTTTTAAATAAGTATAAACCGCAACTTAAATATAATAAAAAAAAATCAGGAATATAATATGAGTACAGTTAAATATGTTTTCACACTGGTACACTCTATCGCTGCACGAAAAAGTTTCTATTCATACTTATTATTAAAAAAATATAAATAAAAAGTAACAATAGGTAATAAATAGGTCGGAAGTATATAAAAATAAATCTTTTTTTAAATACTTACTAACTAGTGAAATTAACTAATAAAAATAATTATTAAGGCTGCGGACACACTGACAACTGACTAGCTAGGCTTTGGGTGCTCAGCAAGTCGCCTGTCAGTGCCGCCGTAGCCTACAGCTCGCTTGGCAATCGAATCCTGATTAAAGCGAAGTGAGCACAAATTTCGGTAATCGTGTGTACGGTTTGGGTATCATTTGTACAAACGGACTTACTTATCTAAAACGACACCAATGGCCGAACTTTACATTCACTTGTACAAATGAAAACTTACCTTTATTTATAAAGGGCCAGTTTCACTAACCAAAGTAACCTGGGTTATGAAATTGTGTTGTAAAAAAAATCTAATCTATTATTTTAAAATTGGAAAGTTTTGGATTTATCAATTAGTGAAACTGGTCCTTAATGTATGAACATGAATAATAAATAAATAAACGTGAATGAAATTAAAACAAAAAACTCCCGGAGTTTCGTAGTTTATAATAAATCTAAGTGATGTATAAGCCACATGCGTGATTTACATATTTATCAAACTAACTAGCAACAGATTGTGAATACTAAATTTCAATAAAACTAAAATCAAAGTTATTCTTGGTAATTAAGTTCAAATCGTAAAGCAAAGAAGTAATATTGGTTCTGAACCTATCTATCATATAAAAAAAATGAAATTTATTCGTGTAAGAACTATTTGTAGTTAAGCTCTTTAAAACAATACAAAAGATAGTTAAAAAAAAAATTGATAAAATGAATTATAGATTGAAAAAAAGCGTAAGTATTCTTTTTTTAAATACTGTGATTGGAATGCGTCGCATATCAGTTGTCGTTTTGAGACGGGCGATGGAGTCCCAGAGGACTATCGGGCGAAGCTGAAAGCGAGTTAAGCGACCAGGTATCACCCCGGAGCTCCGTCGCCATCTCAGAACGACCCCTTGACAATAATCAAGTAATCTTTAATCTCAGTCGGATCTCGAGAGACAGAACAGATGACCAGCATCAACACCAAAGGCTGCCTCAAATTTTCGAATTTTCAATACTAGGAGGTGATTCTATGTACTTTACACTTCCCTACATTAGAAGCTTACAACATTTAATAACATATAAATCATAAAATAGATAATAAATGACCTTATAATACTTAATACTAGTTACTATAACATAATGCGAACATAAAATTTACGTCGCTTAGGACTAGAATATTTTGAGGAAGAAAGCAGACCAGGAACAACTAAAAATCTGCTAGTCGCGGAGTTGGTTGACACTGCGTGGGTGACACGGTAAGATATCGGTCGCGAGGTGGATTAGCGTTTACCGACAAAATCGATCATCTGATCAATCTGTTCCTTTTCATCGTATAGGTACAAAGATTCCATGCATCCCTTGAAATAGGGCGATGTGAAGCATTTCTCCCTGGAAAGTAAAAAAATGGAAATTAGTTTCCTGAGAATGTTGGTAGAAGAGATAGGTACCTAATGGCAGGTAGAAGATTTAAAAAAAAGAGATTGTTTTTGATAAGGTTCTGAATTAAAAAATAAATCTATATTTTGTAATCTGTAGGCAAAAAAAAAAACAAATCTACAAGTCTTTAAAAAACATAAATAATTGGGCGTGTCCTATGGACTGCAAAGGCAAATTAGTAACTTGGCTTAAAGTCAGCTTTATTAGTAAGAAAATAAATAAGTACCTATATTTATGCCAATATAATATATTTAAATCCCTTTAGAGCGAAAATAAGACAGATAAGTCACTTGTGGAACCGACTTCTGAATTTTACATGAAATCTGATAAATAAAAGAATACTTTAGCCCATTCCATCTATTGTGTTATCTACCTTAATTATTATAATAGTGCTCTAATAAATTAAGTAGGTATTAGAATAGTGCATAAAAAAGTTAGGAAATATTAGGTATAGTAGCGCTGAAGAGTAGGCAAGAAAGGCATGCTGTTAAATCGGGTTCAAAAATGCTGGAAGATATTTTAAAAATGCTGTGAAAAGAAGAAGATTATACCTGTTACCTTCATTCCATACTTACGGTCCTTAGTTTAATTTATTAATATTATTATTTGTGCTGTTGCATAGCCGTGTTAAAATATAATAAATACAAAAAAGTGCGGTATACATAGCGTGCTGTTAAAACCCCCAAAGCTGAAGAAATGCTTGACGCATTGAAAGAGATAAGTATACAAATAGGAAACATAGTTGTGAGAAGGAGAGGCAAAATAAATTCGGTTGGTACCTAATTCCCATTCGGGGGGACGGCCCCGTGTAATATTCTTATATATTCCTTGAACTGTTCTAACTGGTCAGTTTCCTGTAGCACCTCCACGCAGCCTTTGAAGTAATCTGTCGTGAAACAGTCTTTCCTGTGCCCCAACAAGGAATAATGCATTTTAAAACATGTTCTTTAAGGTTGGAATTGAGTATTGTTGATTTTGAATTCTGAATTAGTATTGTCATCGTTATTACGCGAAAAATCTACAATATAATGTGAATATCATATTATTTGATCTTATCACGCTTAAGATAAAAACACGTGTTAAATTCACAATTTTATCTAAACTTAATTCAAGATTCACAACCAACTCAAAATTCCCGCCATAAACTGGCATAGACAAACAAAAAAAACTGTAAAACGTCACATTTGAAAAAGGAATCAGACAAAACGCAACGAACCTGCATAGGGTGTAGAGTGTTGGTTCTCTGAAGAGGTTGTAGCAGTCGTCGCAGATCCTGTCGAGGCGGGCAAAGATAGCCGCGTCATAGACTCCTTTGCACTCGAGGGTGAAGAAAGAGCGTCGCGCGACGTGGTGCGACGTCGAGGGCGGCGCCGCTGCGCCCAGGGCCACCGCCACCAGTGCCGCGCACGCCAACTGAATCGAACTTAGATGCATCTGGAAACAAGAAAAAGTATAATGTTAATAAATGTAAGACAGGATAGGAAAAGGCAGTTGTGGTTAACAATCGACCGCTTGATTGATGCAATTAGCACACGATATTATTTTATATTGCAACATATTTGTTCTTTATTGAAAAAGGATTTCCCTCGTAAATCAGGTCTAGGTTATTATACTGTTAGGTATGAAGCTTACTCACGATTGCACCTTACGTCAAACACCTATTTACTGAGTTATAAGTTGCAACTAAACGCATATAAATAGATGGTCACCGTTACTTCTAAAATTATTCACACCGGGAAGGTACCTAGGTATTATAATTGAACGGGCCTTCGTATGAAGGTATAAGTTTTACAGTTATTATAATACGCACTTTAAAATTATCAATACGTAAAAGGCCGTTATTTCGTAACGGGGAGGAGGATCAAAGGAGTAGCAGCGATGGCGGCAAAATGGCGCAATATTACGCAGCCTCTGCGACTGCGCAGGCAAGTTGTCGCGCGGTTAAGGGAAATACGCATATCATTTCCCGCCGTTTTATTTATTAACCACATAAAAATGTATGTGATGAGCTGTAAATTCCATATTTGATAACATTGTTGAGACGGGCTGTCTACGTATAAAATACCATTGTCATTTTAAAGTTACGGTATGAGTAGGACCTGATGTGTTGGTTAGCTAGCCGTTTTACAGTTAAAATTGTATACGTAAATAATTTATGAATTAAAGTTCCTAGTGGTTATATTCATTTTAAGTAAAATTAGGATACTAATGCCGCAATAACTTCTGCCAGGGTTGCGGAATTTGTTCGAAAGATTCACCGCGGCCCTGGATCGCAAAGGGCTTTAGAAGGAACACGGATGGGTTTTAGTCAGTAACTCAGTAAGAGTCTGACACAGCCTGCGGTCGGCGAGCGTTGGGTGGCTCGCTGTCCGGTCACAACCAGCTGCCCGCCCTACTATGACGGGCTAATGCCATCCAATTCCGATGATGTAAATGGGAAGAAGTAATTTGATGATTACCCATCCACAAAAAATAGTCCGCAAGATCTTGGTCCTTCAACCGCTATCAAATTACTCTAAAACTTCAGTTCTATCTTAACTCCGCCTTAACCGATACGTCGATAGATTAAAGCGCAAAGTGAACGGGCGATTATCTCAAAGTGGACTGTGTATCTAAGAACACGGTGGCCCATTAGGTATTAATATGTAGGCAATGAAATAAGAAGCTAAAGATGTGCTTCAGAAAAGTGTTAAGCAGGCTTATGTTACTAAAATGAAAGTTGGCAAGGAGAAATTCGTGGATGGATAAAGCCAGCACCAGAAACTAATTCAGGTCGAAAATCATAGACACCAAGCTTGTTGATCAATGCTCATTCAATAACAAGAGAGCTTTGTGGTTCAGTAGGTACTTCAGTCATAGGCAGATGTGTGCCTATTAGTGTTTGAGGGCAACTCGCTTACCAGAGTGTAAGGCACCATGTATCTATAGGTACATTATTAACCTATTATAGAGCACCGCAATCTCCTTGTAACTTTAAACCGCTTTGCTGATAAATTTTGCGTTCTAAATATGTGTTACGTAAAGTTGTTCGATTAGTGTTTTAATTTAGAAATAGATTTGTTTCAATAAGCCAAGCCTAGGGCTAATCTGGACACATAATGGCTGGTAGAAAATAAATTGAAAATTAGTGGCAATTACAGCTTAAATTAAGGCCCCAGGGTCATAATCATGTCTAACTATTACTTAGTGATTTTATTTAATCTATAGTACCCTTTGATAGCTTTAATAAGTTTAGTCTATGGTTTATGATCTATAGCATGATTAATCTACTTCTATGGTAATGAAGGATAGGCGTTTTATCTATGCCACCAACCGCCATTGTAGACCTACTATTACTAATGCATGAAACAGGAAATTATCACAAACTTACAACATATTCCACGCTCCTTTCCCTAGCTTTCCAATCAACACGGATATTAAGAACTTGTGCAATTTCTATATTGAACATTTGTGATGTCACGTTTATTGATAAACTTTAATTACCATAGAGTTAGTCAATTTGATTCGTTCTGCGACTTTTTGGAATCGATTATTCTTGTAAGTCATTATCATAACTTATTTAAGTCATGATTATTTTGCTCATCTCATTAAAATTACTTTCCGACTTCTTATTTTAAACTTCTACGAATTCTAATAGTACACTCGTAATTTTAATTATCTTTTTAATTGCAACGATTAGATGAGTAATGGTAGCGTTATCATTGTAGAAAAACGACAGGTGTCAATTAAGTGGTCATACCATACCACCTCATGTGAGGCGAAAGGCACTTTTAGTGAATGTACACTTGAAACAATCATTTAAATTACGAGTTCTTTCATCTCAAGCCTACTTCGCATGACTTATAAGAGGTGATTGTCCTAAACTATGGTAATGGCCACTTTTGACCTTATTTTTTGCAATTTTATGTGCGAAAGTACAAACCCTAATGGTTGTAGATCATTTTTGCGAATGAAAAGTGAAATTATTTTCACTTTCTAAGGTCATTGAGTACCTTAACTATAATGACAAGACATTATGTTTTTTGTTATGAGCTGGGCATAAAACCAACTGACCAAAAAATGACAATCTGCAAAAAAAAAGACTGTCTCAAAAGACAATAGTTTAAAACAATTTCCCATTGTTTTAAATTAATAAAAACCGAAACTTGTCACTACTTAACCCTCAGACGCGCACGCACTTAAATAAAGTGTTACCCGTCTCAATAAACAAACATAATATGTACGCAACGTTTCCTGATTGGGCCAAGTGGACCGGTTCTTACTTCGGTATCGGTATAAAGTGAGCCGACAGTCCCACCCAAAATGAAGCACAGAAGTTTTAACCCCGGTTTCTGTGTCAAACCCTACTTTATTGCCGAAGTTATTACAGTTTGATTAGTTCTCATTTCAAAAAACTCATGCAGAAGGGCCATACAGATTATCCGGGCTGAAAGACGACATCGCAGTGAGGAAGTCGCCACATTAAAATTTTTCTACTAGTGACACAAATGGGGAAACCATCGTGAAAAGGTTTTTTCTACTGTTTATAGCCTCTATATATAGGTATCACCCCAACACACAACGCACTGCGGTTTTTTCAAATATAACGGCTTCTAAAAGTTACAAATATGTGACAAACACTCAATCCACTTTCTTCCGTTCGAAGTTTCTTTATTCATTTTATCACAACTAAGCCTTCTTTAGTAAACGTTTAGTGTACATTCGATGGCAGTCGGCATCGCTTTACGAGTCAGTAACGAGGGACGCCCCAGGCAATGGTGATTCATGGACGATTTTATGAAGTTATTATGCCATGGTGGGCTCGTTCAATGGTGGTCCGGTGGTTGGCAGTTGTCAACATGTATAGTCTACAGTCTGGTGAATAAGTATTGTATTGTATTATATGCTGGGTCTACTTGCACTTGAAGATCCATGCTTAGTACTTAGTATAAATGCGAAAGTAACTCTGTCTGTTTGTTACCACTTCACGTCTTAAAAGCTGAACAAATTTTAATGAAACTTGGCACATGGGTAGAGCAGGTCCTGGAATGGGAGACAGGGTACGTTTAATTCCAGGACTGTGTTCCCTTGGAATAATTTTTGACATTAAGCCTGCGAAGCGGCTGGCAGAAGCCAGTGCATTTATAAGTAAACCGGATTAAAATTAAAGGTTAAGCGTATTCGAATCTATAAAAAGCTGGTGATCAAATAAGGAAAAATCTGAAAAATAAAGACAGCCCTCAGATCTTGAATAACTGCAAAGTTATTTTACTAATTAAAGCATTTGGCAATTTCCCCTCAAAATCTTTACCTATTCCATTTTTTTGTGACTCGAATGTGCACTATTATACCAGCAATGCACTTTGTGTGACCTTTCCGGTTTACCAATCCCAATGGACATTCAATTATTATAAATACCAAACTCGAATATAGCCTTAAACTTTCAGATCCAACCCTTTCACTGCTACAATACAATGCTGATCAAAAAATCAATCAGAACAGCCGTGCATTCTGCAACAATTCAACAACTGTGCTATAGAGCAAAGAAGTGATTTGAATTAATTTTATATCCTATGATTCATCATGAATTTTACAATTTTGCGCAGTTCCCCATAATGTAAGAGCCAATTGGCAGCTGGTATTCCATTTCGAGTCAAATATATCTCTTAATATTTTACGAAAATATAAAAAAAGAGAAAAAGAGAGGCTGAGAGCGTCATATGCCTCTTTATATGCACCGCACTCCCTGAGCAATAACAATCCACAATTAATTATGTTGACGATGGGCTGAACGCTAGAGAACTGACGCAAAATCATCAGGAGAGGCCTAAAAGTATCAGCAGGCCCCAGCCGCTGACCCCAAATAGGGAAAAAACCAGGGGATTGATTGATCTATTTGGAAAATCATTAAATGATTTAAAGTACAATCGAAAAAGACGTCGTTTAAAACTAGGCTTCTAACTAGTGGGAGTGAATGTAGGCTGAACCGGCATAGAATAATACATGAGAACATTACCGAACTAGTGAGAACCAGTACCTACTGCATTTTAGAACTAGAATGTCGGTCTCAGCAAGAAACGTTAGCGCTAATGACGAATTAGGAATGGCCTGTTTTTTTTTCAGTGGGCACAGTTTTCTGCTCGAATTTACTTCTATAAGTAAGAATGGATGGTACTTCTTTCAACTTCTACAAGTTCAACCTGGAGGTCTTTAAGTCAACAGTGAATAGGGTACTTCTAGACAAGCGTCCATCGTCGACCACATCATCGCTTTCCATCAGGTGAACTTGAGATCTAAGGCGAGCCTAGTACCTACATCTTCTGAGTGCATTTCTTCCATCTTCAATGAAGTCTGAGCTTCCCAAAAAAGCTAAATGCAAATATAATAATGCAAAGCAAATGTTTCGCCCAATACTTATACAAGGAATGTTAATTTCCCAAAACTTTGGCAATATAATTACAATCGCCGAAGCCCCCATTAATTGCAAACCCATTCAGGAATGTAACCTGCACTACATATTCATTAACGGGGCATCGAATTCATTGAAAACTTAACTTTCTTCTGGCATGGGATTAAATACGTTTCACACATATCTTAACAGGCCATACATAATGTATCAGCGAGCACAAACTGTCGCTTGTTACATGTTACGCAAGTGTGCGGCTCGAATAGTGGGCTCATTGGCTGATCAATGTTGGCCACATGTTGCCCGATAGTTTGGCAACTTTTGCCCGAATAGATATGAAGCTGAACGGCTGTTTGGTTTAACAGCAGCTACTACTGCCACTGAAGTTAAACCTCCGGTTTCTATGTAAATTAGGAATTTTAAGGAATGAGATATTGTCAAAAGCGTACCGTATAGGTAGTTCAACAAGTTCTCAACCTTGTCATATATTTTTTGTTCATAATAATTTACCATTGTTTTAGTATAGGCTCACTTAACGAATGAAATGTGACTCATGCACTACCGAGCTTATTACGTAGACATGAGAACTGTGTCTATTTTCCACTACACAAATCTGCTGCCGACAATAGTTGCCCAACAGTTGCCAGCTAGTGTGTAAACAGCTTTACAGGCCACGCACTCACGCGCAAGGTGCATAGCAATTATAGATAGGAGACTGCTCGGCTGCCGCCGAAGCCGAACTAGACTGGCTGGGCTAGTGTGGGATACATGCCTATTTAGAGCTATGTAGTGCGTCGCTTTAATTGATCTGAAGCTGTGGGCCTACGTCTATATTGAAAGATTATTTAGAGGTTGATATAACGTCGCGATTTTGTCAGAAAGAGACAATGGTTCAGTTAGGTTTTGTTATAGAAAGTGGTGGTTTAAGTGTGAACTCTCGAGTGAAAATGTGAGTTGGACTAGGGCCAGCTGTGAATGTCTTTCAGCTAAATGATGATGATGAAGGAGTCATAAGAGTTGGTCGCCCATTTGACGAATACTTGAAGTGGGAAGCATAATCCATAGCTAGTCGTATTGGGGATAATTTGACACATCTACAAAACTTATTGATTTAAACTTATGGACAGTAGTCGTACAAAGGCGAACTAAATGCAACAAAGCATTCTCTTCCAGTCAAACTTTGGGTTAAAAAGACTATGCTGAAATAGGTGTACAACAACTCAGAATCAATTTCGATCAGAACTGTACCCAGATACTAGTTATGGAGATCAATCAATGTCAAATGACATTTTGCATCATCCAACGGCTTGAAAAGCTAAAACCAATACACCAGCTTCATCAAAGTCGCCAATATGCACATGAATAAGTCATCAGAACGTATTCCAAGTCCGGGGTGACTGAGATACACAGATAGAGCGGCGTTATGCAAAGCCTGTGAGAGTGTGCGTGGTTTTGCTCGCTCGCACCGATCGGCACGCCCTCTGCATGGCAATTACGACAACTAGCTGGCTGCTAGACTGCCCGGCACTCCGGCTGCCACCCAACGCGGCAGTAAGGGTCTACTCACACGCAGAAAAAGAAACGCGAGGCTGCGCGTGTTTTGAAAAAGCGATGCAATCTAGAACTTTATAAATACGCAAAAAGGTACCGACGCATTTCAGTAGAAGAATTTGTATCAATTCGAACTTAGTTGGGTGATGCCCATACATGTTGCCAGTGATGACTGATGAAATATGAAACTGAAACGTGGGTTAAAGTCACCCATTGCTTGGAGTTTCATTGCATGATCAAATCAGAAATGAAGATATCCGCAGAAGAAACAAGGTTTCCAACGTAGCCCTAAGAATCGCCAAACTTAACTGGCAGTGGGTAGTGCACATTGCTCGCAGAACAGATAGTTGAAGGGGTCGAAAGGTTTTGGAAGATGCAGCGTTGGAAACCTTCCTACAAGGTTGACCGATGACATGGTGAAATTCGCGGGAATCCGCTGGATGCAAGACGCACAAGACCGGCCGATGTGACGAAATTTTGGGGTAGGCTATGTCTGTGGACGTCTTTCGGCCAGATGATGATGATTGTAACGCTATCTTACTAAGTGCGCGCAGCGTCGCGACTCCGTGTGAGATAACCTTTATCCTCTTTGCTATGCACTGCGTAAACGCAACTTTGTGTTCAAGAAAAACTTCGATGTAGATTGACTCCGTGTGTGTAAACAAGGTGGGCGAGATTCGAGAAACCACTTTATATAGTTGCTAAAATAGTGTAACGAGTTTACAACTGCGGAGGCGAATTAATTAGCTGGGCTGGTTTGGACTGGATTGGTGAATAAAGAATGGCGTCAACGGAAGGTTGTTCAATGGGGGACGAAAACACTTGTGAATGAAGATGATGCTTAGTCCTAGAGGGTGAAAGTGAGGGTGATTTGGTTGCTTAATTTCCGGAATAGAATATCTTCGTAGCAATAAAAGAAGGCACATAGTTTATGACCATAGTCAGTTCCTCAATATCAGAATAAAGTTTCCCGATTCTAATTCATAAACAAAATAACAGTAGAATCTAGATGCACAAAACTGCATGTGACCTCAAAGCGTTAATAAACTCGACAATTTTATATTGTTTACAAAATTAACAAATTCTACTAACCATCATAACTAGACCTCTTTTCTTATTCGTTTATTATGAGCTTAAAGGTCTTTTTCAACTGGATGTTCTATAGACGGTATGGCACCGCTCGATTTTACGATTATTTTGAACACAGACGCCCACAAACGACCTGAGCGATATCTGGTTATTTGTTTTTGCCATCTTCTTACGTGCTGGTTTTAATGTCAACACAAATATGTTTGTTTATATAAGAAAGGATGGGCAGTCTACCTGAACTGTGACGTCACACGCACCTTAACTTAGCTTTGCGAGGTGTTTATGGCAATATTATGGTCCACTGTTAAACAGCTACAGCGTTTTAAGGTGTGCCCAACCGTCGCTCTTTTACATAACAATAGTAATATCAAATTAATACGTAGTCGTATCAATTTGTTGCTTAATTTGTTCGATCGAGTCACCACAGCCCTGGAGGATAGGAGGAACACGGATGGGTTTTGGTCAGTAAGAGTTTGACAATCCCTTCTACTCGCGCAGAGCGGAAGGAGTCATTTAATGTCCCATCCTTAAAAAAAAGGTACCTATATCTATTTGCCTTGTCCCTACTATGTTGGAGTAGGCTTCTTGTCTAACCGGATTCAGCTGAATAATACGACTCTTCAGATCAAGTGACCAAACTTCTCCATTTAGATTATAAAGCATAATGAAGTAAACCCGGAAATGGCCTTCGTTTTGATACTAATGATCGTACATAACATAAAGACGACCTACACTTTTGTCATTTAAATCACATAAAAAAAATCAGAACAGCAACCCGTTAAATGAATTCACGAGTAGAGACAATGGCGTGTATGGCGCGCATCGTCCGCCATTGTGCCTGCGCAGGCGCAACCTTGGGACTGGCCTCACTCCGCCTCACTGCGGCCTTAGCGTACCAATTCGGACGCTCTCACTTCCTAGATCCACTGGAGGAGAGGACTAACATCACACCATGACGAATATGCGGGAATGTTGAAAGTAAAAACAATCGACTATCGAGTCTTAACCACCTAATCAGTTCAAATTCAGACGCTCTCACTTCCTAAATTAACTGAAGGAAAGGACTAACATAATGATGAATAAGATCCGGGAACGAAGTTCTCGGTACGAAGATCATAATAACGTGGAGCGTCTTTAAAAAATTCGCCTGTCAAATCAACTTCAAATATTGCTTAAGCTCTGATTTCATTCGAGATGAAGACTGTTAGTAGCTACAATAAATAAATTGGTACTGGTGCAAGGTATTTTTTCTAATACAGACATATGATTATTACGGTGTTCTATTCGCATTTCAATAGAAACAGACAGGCATAGTATGATATTCTACTTTTCAATTGAAAGCGTGAGCAAGCCAACAGGACCTATAATCCCTGCCAAGATTTGGGGTCAATACTCAACACATGATTTTGAAGCTATCGACCTAGTAATAAATTTAACCAACCTATACATCAGCATAGTTCATCGAACGATCCAGACGGTAAGATGTTTGACTCCGAAGAAGTCAACACACTTGTGAGAAGTCAACAATCCTTGCTCTCGCTGTCAAGGATCCGTAACATTGTATTAAAATTAAGTCCTTATACAAACAAGTATTCGCTTTTCTCAGTAACTCTTGGTCGAAAGGCTATGACGCCTTCATAAGCGTAGGAGCGGATTCTCGATGTTTGCTATGGAATCTCCTAGAATGTTATCAATCGGGAGAAGCTTAGCAATCATTTTGCATGGTCGACTTATTAATGTCTTTGTAAACAAGTGACAATTCTTTCAGCGTATCGAGTGACGGTCTCTTGTTTTGACATAGTTGCAAAATAATGAGGAGTTATCGGTGAAATTCATCAATTTCCTCGCCAACGTGGCTTTCGAGTGCAATAAAAGCGTAGCTTATTTTTTCAGGGCACTAAGGAATCCATTAGGTTCTTTAAGAAGGACCAATATTAATAAGATAAAGCATCCTAGCAAGAGGGCAGACAAAACTACTTTCAGGACAATAGCTTCCTGATTACCTGTATACCAAATTTTGTAAATCATTATTTGAAAAGAGTAACTATGGANTTATGAAAATATTATGTATGTGCGGAAAAATCGTCATCTTTTTAGTAAAATTAGTGATAGACATAATTTTAATACTAGAAATAAAGACAAATTAGATCAACCATTTTTTAGATTAGCTAAAGTCCACAGTTCTTTCATGGGGTATTGTGTTAAATGTTACAATAAGATACCTTCTGACATATTAAAACTAAATGAAGGAAAATTTAAAACTTATGTTAAAAGTACACTTTGTAAACAAGCATATTACAAATTAGAAGATTACATTCAGGATAAGAATGCTTGGAAACATGCTGGTCCTGCTCCATAGGACAATCAAGGGTGTAGACAAAATCCAACTGGTTGATCTATGTATTAACTTTATAGATATACTGTTCCTTTTTTTGTGTTTCTATTTTTCTGTTGACTCACACACTGTTTAATTAATGGTTCCAATGTTTGTAAATATGTGAGTACCATTTACCTAAATTTCTTTAGAAAATGAATAAGTTTACCTCTACTGGTGATACTTTGTTCTTATAAGTAGCATACTCTGGGTGCATCGTCCTCACATAATATTAAATTAATTTTTGTATACCAAATTTTGTAAATCATTATTTGAAAAGAGTAACTATGGAGTTTCTTGTCCGTTCTTCTCCATAAGAATCTACCTTTCCGAATGGACAGTAGAGTCACTTTATTAATGTAATTCTATTATTTTTACTGAACTGTAAACGATGACGTTCAAAAGTGCCGTTTAATGGCCTAATTGAAATAAACGTTTTGACTTTTGACTTTTGACTTTTGATTGGCTGAATAACGTTGCAGATGAATTGAAAGCTCTCAGATGAATTGGAGAAGGTAAAAGAAATAAAGAATGGTGACTAAACATCCAAGCTTTTTTACCAAAGTACGACCCAACACGTGTCAACAAACATCGCAGTTTCTTTATGTAAGTTAGCTAAACGATTGTGTATCTCATAGGGCAATTAGCAGGCTAGGTCGACGTCGCGTGATGGCTTACTCCGACCAATGAGCGACAATTAGCCACGAGCGAAGCTATGTAGGTCAACAAGGAATTAGAGAATATGGTACCGGCGTGATTATGTGTCCCTGGTAATCTAGCCGTAAAGATATGGCCACATGGCCGTAGTGTGGGGCAATGTTGCGGGGTTTGGTGTGATTTTATTCGAGGGAAAAAGCTCTGGTAAAATCTGTTAAGATATTTTTCCGAAATGAAATGAGGTGCACTTCGGGAGAAACTGGATTGAAGGAAATGGGCTTCTTTCCAAAAAACAATTAAATAATCGATGTTCCTAATGCTTTGCTTGAAACGATGTTGAATAGGCTAGTAGTTGTCAAACCTAGAAAAAGATAGAACACAAAAAATAATTACCATACCTAGGTTGCTGGCCAAATGACTTAATGAATTCCTGGTGACAAAAAGCAGCTGGAAATAAGCTGCCCACCACTATTTTTCTGCATATCGTTATTTAAATCTATGTGCTTAAGATTATCCCAAACCAATACGCGTACCTAACTTTGTTTAACAATGTCACAAATGACATAAAGGAGATAAAATGAGTACGAACGTTGTCGCGTGCCACATCCAGTCCGTTTTAAGTCTGCGCTAGTGTCATTGGTAAGAAACTGTCGTCATCTATTGTTTGATGCCAATTTATTAACAGACGCTATTTCTGTACAGAGTATTTTGGTATACTTAACCGATACGAGTATTTATGATTTTTAAAGTTAACTAGAAAATACCGTTAGGCTATGTACCGTTTGACACAGCGCGTCATGAAAAGTGTTGACTGTAACGAAAGAGGATAATGTCAAAATGACTTGTAATTTTTTTTAGGTTCTCTATTCAAATTGAAAAAAATAATAATTGTGGAATACTTAAAAACTTACGTATTAAGGCTGTCAGATTAGAAGTAGTCTTCATTAAAATCTCATTAAAAACTCTATTAAAATGTTTACGCAGTAACTTTATATCTTTATTATTGCTACTTTTTGATCACGTGTAGCTTAAATAGTTTCATATGGAAAAGTAAATAAGATACCAAGTGGACAACTGAAAAACCATTTTTAATAATCATTCTCGTTCTTAGCGAGAACGGCCGATTAGACTTAACAAAATAATGACCCTAAAAATTGCCAAAATCCTTTCTTCCAAATAATTCGACCTGTCCCAACTAAATTGAAACCACATTCACTCCTCGCTGGTTAAGAGTCACCGAACTCGTACAAGTTCAATTCTGTCTAGTTCATGCATGGGAGTTGCTTGGCACTAGTTGGCAATGCTGAATGTATTCATTGCGTACACGGTACGTGCGCAAGAGTTGCCGCTCGCGCCCCGCTGTCTGCTACGCGTATTGGCGTACTGAGGCCGGTTACACTCACACGCAGGCAGTGCGTATCTACATGCGTACGATGGATAGGGCTGGCAGCGTGTAGTGTTTTTTGTCGATAAAATGTACTGAAATTAATTTTGAGTTCAAGGTGGGGTAAACTTTCGTTGATTTTTAAATCAAATTGACGATTTTTTGTGTGAATCCAGCTGATACAGTCTCCGTTATAGGTATGACGGCTATTATCATAATTTTAGTTTGTAAAAGCGATTTTCATAAATATGATTTGGCAGAACTCCAACATGTCCGACACTCGCGCAAAAAATAATTTCAGAAGCACGAATTCTTGAACGTTGACAGCCCTAACCACCTCATAGTGGAAATTACATGAATTTTCCTTTTTCGCAATCGTTAGCCAGTTAATAGGCGTACGTTCCCCAGCAGATTGGATGTAATCATTTGCTGATTATGATTCACTTTTAGTTAGACGTGTTAATATATCATGTGCTGCACTTACGAGCAATTTCATCAGAATTAATTTAGCTAAATTATTGGCTAGGTTTAACGTTAATTTAATGTTTTATTAGCTTGGACTATTATAGGCTTGCAACACCGGAGCTTAACGAAATAGGTGACTAGGCAACGGTAGACATTTCGTCTAGAGATTTCTTGGAATGGTAGTTTATAAACGAGGAACTTACTGTATGCATATTTAATGAATTGCAAAATGAATGGCCAAGTGAAAACGGTTTTCACTTTACGGTTTTCTGTTTCTGAACTGTCAGTGGTTGCAAGAAGGCAGATAAGAATAGCATCAGAATTAATATGAAGGAGTCAATGATTACTAAGATCTTATCCTAAACAAAGTAATGACCAGAACACGTGTTTTACACTCAAAGAAAAATGATCCCTTGAGTCACGTTAGACGTTACACGAAGGGATATCGTTAACAAGACTCTTGACATGCCACTTCACGCGGTGGCCTACGCAAATACTACGGCGGACAAATGAGCATCAACATACATCGACGAGGACTCAAATATATTGTGTTAGTGCAACAATGCACGTGAGTCGCATAGGCTCGCCAGTATCAGTAGGCATACATCTGACATGCGCAAACATTATAAATATTACAATCACATGACTAATGCGATCTGTATGCGTTTCTCTTTGAGGATATTGTTCATCCAGAACTTATTAATCGATACTTAAATTAAAATCGACTCAGAAAAAAAAGTGTAATGAATTTGGCATCTGTCAGCTGTCAAATTTGACAGCTCTAACAAAAAGATTAGCGTTGGTTAAAAAAATGTTCTCATTGGCCAATTAAAACCAGTTTCCGATTCCGAATTCAAATGAAGTTATTTTCGTTTGTTCGTTTGCGGTATTCTCGGAAAGGGTTTAACCCGCCCATAACAACTTTACAACGAGAATATCGTCTACATAATTCATCCAACAATCAAGAACGAGGCAGAGCTACTAATTATCGCTCCGCTCCCCGTAGTCCCACCACTATGCTACATAACTAGACTAGATCAAGTTTATTTATGTAAAACTCGATCCCAAGTCACGCAACTAAAAAAAACACGTACCTATTGGAAAATTGTCGCGCAAAATGGCTTGGCCAGGAAAGTCGGAACATTCGAGAAGCCAGCCTGTTTTAACGTAACAAGTCGAGCCCGCGACTTCGTTCGATCACATGTTATATCGTTCGGTTTTATGTTTACGAGGTAAATAGAGCTTTAAGTTTAAGTACCCTGTTTAGATTATATTGAGTGAATTGGATGGTAGACTGGTAGTGGATGCTTTTCGAATAGTTAGCGTTTATGGCCAATTCATTGCATACTAGAGTGAGCATCTTTTGCTATAGTTGTAAATGCTATTCATGGATCCCTCATTGCGTTGTAAGTCTTTGTACCCAAGCAAAGTCATGAGAATTTTTTCCAATGAATATTTTCTGAAATTCAACTACAACTGCGCTATTGGTGGAGGTCGATTTAGTCCTATTTCCAATTACATAGGAAGAATGCAGCCCACGCAAGTTTCCTTAGCCAATTACTGCAAGAAAAGAAAGTGGCGAGCTCCAGGATGACGTCACCACACAGCTGATTACTGTACAGATAATAACGCATGCGAAAATATATTGCAGACGTCTCGTTTTTTTTTCAAACGGGTACAAGATACCGGTTTTTGGTCAGAGACGGTTTTTTTTGACAGCGACACGTCATGGCCGGAGGCTGCGGATTTTGAAACGGTAATTAATTCTAGTTGTAGTCACGTAGTGCACTGAGTGTACTTAAATTTAATTAAGATGTTTAATTGGTAGAATAAAATTTTGTTATACCCTTGGCAACATTTCAATAGGCATTTAGATAAATAGGGATTAGAAATGTTATGAAATAAGTGAAGGCGAAGATTTATCTGACCTTAAAATATTGAGTTGAATGCAGGCTCTATTCAGCCACTAACCCACAAACCATCAATTTTACTTTATCAATCATGAAATGATATTGGCCCGCCGTGGAAGATTAAAAAAACAACCACTTCGCGGGCACAGGCATTAATCGCGAGCGTCCAGACCGAGATACAGATTAAAAAAGAATAAATAAATATATACACAAACGGCGCTTTGGCGGCAAAACTTGTTTCAGATCGTTCATCCAGTTTGCCGCTTTTATACATGTAATAAAGTTGAATATCGTTTAAAATAACATTTGACAGGTGTAAATGACGCGGTTGTGTTAACCAGACTGACTGGTTCGGTCTAGTGCGATGAACTGCACAGGTGGTCCTTGAATTACTGGAGATAAATTTAATCCAGCATAATAACAGAGAGGCGATTGACGTGAGACGTCCCGACAGAAACCGAAAGTCGCGCGGGAAACATGGGATAGTTACGGTTTTTTAACTGTACAGTACAGCACTATTCGTGAGAAAACGTTTGTGGTCTTGTGAAAGCTCCCAGAAAGAAATTTTAAGGGAAAGATTTTCTAAGATTTTTATAAATTAAATAAACATGTTATAGAACCATAACAGACACAAAATAAGACATGTCACTTAACAGATTTTAATGAAAAAAGGTTTATGAATCATCAAATAACTAGTAATTTAAAAAATTACGGTTCAGCACGGTTTTCCTCGATGAGTATCAAAAACCGTACATTGCTATTACCATCAAGGCATTCATTTTATGGTAATGACTGGACGTCAATGCGATTATTCTGCGTAACCTCATTTTTTTCCACGAGTTTTTTTCCAAACAGAAAAATTACTTTGTCACATGATTGTACCTAATTTCCTATTTATTTCTGTGTTTTACTGGAAGTGAAAGAAATAATGATGCGTAGTTCTAGGATATTTCTTTCATAATAGATACCGCAATCGGATTGACAAAGATTTCTTGCGTCAAAAGGTATAAAGCAATCCGCGATGGCGCAAAAAATATAAAGAAAAATGAGTCAGATTTATCTATTACTTTATTAGCTTATCAATACTTCATCTAGACCACTGGATTACCTAATAGAATATAATAAAAAATACCTGAGGGTTTACTAAAACATCAGAAATGCATGGAATTGACAAACACTGTGAAAAAAAGACGAAATGTCACGTGATCATTCCAGGGGCCCTACTATGAAGTCTTATAACGATCGAAAGAAAGAAAGAAAGAAAGAATAAAGAAAGAAAGAAATGTGATCATTCCAGGGGCCCTACTATGAAGTCTTATAACGATCGAAAGAAAGAAAGAAAGAAAGAATAAAGAAAGAAAGAAATGTGATCATTCCAGGGGCCCTACTATGAAGTCTTATAACGATCGAAAGAAAGAAAGAAAGAAAGAATAAAGAAAGAAAGAAATGTGATCATTCCAGGGGCCCTACTATGAAGTCTTATAACGATCGAAAGAAAGAAAGAAAGAAAGAATAAAGAAAGAAAGAAATGTGATCATTCCAGGGGCCCTACTATGAAGTCTTATAACGATCGAAAGAAAGAAAGAAAGAAAGAATAAAGAAAGAAAGAAATGTGATCATTCCAGGGGCCCTACTATGAAGTCTTATAACGATCGAAAGAAAGAAAGAAAGAAAGAATAAAGAAAGAAAGAAATGTGATCATTCCAGGGGCCCTACTATGAAGTCTTATAACGATCGAAAGAAAGAAAGAAAGAAAGAATAAAGAAAGAAAGAAATGTGATCATTCCAGGGGCCCTACTATGAAGTCTTATAACGATCGAAAGAAAGAAAGAAAGAAAGAATAAAGAAAGAAAGAAATGTGATCATTCCAGGGGCCCTACTATGAAGTCTTATAACGATCGAAAGAAAGAAAGAAAGAAAGAATAAAGAAAGAAAGAAATGTGATCATTCCAGGGGCCCTACTATGAAGTCTTATAACGATCGAAAGAAAGAAAGAAAGAAAGAATAAAGAAAGAAAGAAATGTGATCATTCCAGGGGCCCTACTATGAAGTCTTATAACGATCGAAAGAAAGAAAGAAAGAAAGAATAAAGAAAGAAAGAAATGTGATCATTCCAGGGGCCCTACTATGAAGTCTTATAACGATCGAAAGAAAGAAAGAAAGAAAGAATAAAGAAAGAAAGAAATGTGATCATTCCAGGGGCCCTACTATGAAGTCTTATAACGATCGAAAGAAAGAAAGAAAGAAAGAATAAAGAAAGAAAGAAATGTGATCATTCCAGGGGCCCTACTATGAAGTCTTATAACGATCGAGATTTCGCTCCAAGAGAGAGACGAAGCTAAACATAGGGTATAGCACTAGGTATCCCTTTTTTATCGTCGGAATTGGATGGCATTAGCACGTCATAGTAGGGCACCAGTTCCAAATCAAGTATTATCTGTCATCTATGACTTAGACTAGAGTCAAGAGCAACACCCCTTAAATTAAAAAAAAAAGTTTAGAAATTACGACAATCGCATTCGATGAAAGGATAGCAATTTGACTAGAACCCCTATAATCCCTATGGTAAGCTTATCGTCAGGACATTATCCAGCGTGGAAAAGTTTTCACTTAAAAGAAAAAAAAAAACAATAATAATTGTCTATACTGCAGTGTCATAGACAATTACCAAGTCTAGTGTGATCTATGGTCATGTCCGCTTCCTGAAACGTGTTCCGCTTGTGTCACGTAATTGCTAATTACCAATACCTATTACATTATAAATATAACCGCAGAATTCTCAAGAATACACATAATTATAGACATCAATACTCATATATTCCCCGAAAGGGGTACCTACAGGCTGTATAAGGCTCTTTATGATAAAGGAATCTAAGTATTTCTGTTTAAAATGTATGCTTTAGCAACTAATGTATTTTCCTACATATTATAAAACTAAGTCCCTCGCCGCGTCTGTCTGTCTGTTCGCGATAAACTAAAAAAATACTGAACGGATTTTCATGCGGTTTTGATCAATGGATGGGATTATTCATGAGGAAGGTTTAAGTGTATAATTCGTCCCGAAATTCCTACAGGAAAAGCTAGTAATATTATAAATACGAAAGTAACTCGGTTTCTCTGTCTGCCTGTTTGTTACTGTCTTACGTCTGAACGGCTGGACGGATTTGGATGAAACTAAGCTCACGGGTAGACCATGTCATAGAAACTACACAGGCTATTAATCTTCCTTGAAACAACTTCCGACTTTCCATTGGGCGAAGCTATTTTGTTCTAAATTTTTAACACCACTTTTGGTTGCACAAAATCACCTGACACAACGTACGTAACTATTTACCTGGGTATGTAAACAACTTAGCTAAATTGAAATCATTAATGAAAATAGAATCGTTGCGGTTACATGTTCCATGTACGTATGTGGTTATTTTGGCATAATTATGTGGCTGAGTAACCATTCCTGTATGATTTACCTTTACTTGCTAAAGTTCAGGGAAATAACCTTGTAAATAAAATCTTTGGTTACTAGTTACACCAATAGATGATAATATAAATTATCAAAATCATTTTGAAAATAAATAATTTTGTAAATTCACATACAGAAAATGATAGCGAATTTCTCAGTGATTAATATAAGCTTGATTTATCTTCATGCGCAAAAGACTCTATACATTTAATAACATAGCAACCACATCAAAGGAGATCTGACATCTCCAGCAAATTTAAAACAAGAATAAAATAAAAAATGAAACATAACCGATGAAAAAACCAAAATAAACAAAGTTTAGAGGACACCGTCTGGCGCACATATCCATAAACAAGTCGTGACAACCGTGCGTAGTCTGTGGCCAAAATAAACGAATCGTACATTAGCAACAGTACGCCCAGACTGCGCTCAGCTTTATCGGTATCCCCGACACTACATGAATAATTTCGAAATTTTCTTCAAATGTAATGAAAATTGAAATGGTTAACAGGTAGAGAATGCCTTCTATTTAATGCATTAAGTCCCCCTACTGTACATCAAGTTTACCACTACTGTAGGTATAGGTACATCAAGTTTAAATAAATAAGAAAATGCTAGTTACAGTTTAGATGAAACATAGTTGAAGAAGCTTGGCCCGAACCGGCCATATGTTGAGATCTATACGAGAAAAGTGGAGCCAAATTACAACGAATTTGTATCCAAAAGATAACAAGAGATGTCGAGGACGACAACAAATGCGCTGGGTAGATGAACTGGAACTTACTGCGTGACCCAAATGAAGGAGAGTTGCTCAGGACAGGAAGCAATGGAAACTACTGGAGGAAGCTTTTGCCAAAAGGCTAACTGAGTTGGGAGACATCCCATAGCCAAACGAATCAAACAATACAGTCATAAAGATTAATCTCACCCAGTTTAACGGGCTAAATAAAGTTGAAGAAGCTACCTACACGTAAGATTTACATATCTTATTCTAGAATGCTTATAAGATTCCAGAGAGACGCTCCACTATTATGTCATTGTATAATAAATTACTTATAACACGCGTTTCTATCATAAACACGACTTGCGGTTTCTTTTTCACTGCACTTATTATATTTTAAAGTTATTCTGCTTCAAAGATCAACTTTTAAAATGACTCACTGCGACTGTAGACTTCGCGCGACGGCTGCGTGAATAATCCTGCGCAACGCAACCTCTAAAATGTGTGACCTTTTACCTAAAGATCAGACAACTACCTCTTACATTCTGTTAATACTTATTTATACTAGATATTATGGAGTTCAAACACCCATTTGAATATATTACGTAAGACTATAAGTTATATAATCGTGTTTAAGAAGACTGGTTTAGGAATTGTGCTATTATTTTTGTTAGGCTATTTTGAGCAAACTTTTGAACTTTTTTCGCACATTAATTATAACTTTAACTTTGCAACAAATCTGAGAAGTACATACGTATTAAAAAAAAAGATCTATCAAACTACTGACATCGAATTTATTTTCTAACTCACTAAGACATAGAATAAAATTCAATTTAATAACAGTAGGTATACATAATTTAAGTCCATTAACCTTTAATATATAATCCATAAATCTTTAAATACTACAGATGGATACTACAGAAAATGTCAAACAATTTTAAACATAATCTTTGTTGTTTTATTCTACTCTTTTTATCAAACGTGTTTAGTAAAAGTGTCACCGTTGTCTGGAGGGTATACATTAAGTTTATTTATTGAGTCTTCACAAATAAAATGTCGTCTTTAAAGTTGGCTAACTTCCAACACTGCTTATCATTTTGAGGATGTTATAATTCAGCTTCATTCACGCTTCGGAAGCGTGGGTTGCCATTCAAAGCGGTTTTAATATTAAATTAAACTATTATGCTAGCACATGTAATTATATTCTACCATAATAGTTTAATTATAATTAATTGGTCCGTAATATGTTAATTATGTTTTAATTTTAGAATAAAATGGAATTTATAAGTTGTTAAATGGTTGTACAGTTGTTTTATAAGTCGCTACTAACTAACGTCTAAGTATAGTCTTGTTATTGCTTTGTTTATGGTCGTTACCTCGTAAAGGTGTCGGGTAACGTGCTGTTTTAAGTTCGTTAAAGAGTTTAATACTCCTGAAAGACATTTTAGCACTGTCTTTTCTAAGTTCCAGATAGTTTTAGGTGGCAACATCTGAAAATTTTTGTGTATTCATTTGCGAACCGAAATAATTTATGAAATCAAATTTTGTATCGACACTGACATATTATTATCTATGGTTTGCTCTACATTTTTAGCGCCATTTTATAGCTCCAATAAATTACTTCTGCCGATCAAAAGATAGTGTTAAACAGAAAACGTTTTATTAGTTTTTTTTTTCTGCGGGAGAGAGACCACCTACCAGTTTTAATGAAGATACCTACGTTTAAATATAGTGGTTGTAAACTGCGTGATATGGATCTGGCTCTCGAGACGGCGCGGGTTCGAAGACGGTCATCTTTTACAGGGAGGTACTAGGACGCTTAGGGGTGCAATATGACTGGGTGCCCGGCGGTTTTGTTATATGGAAGGCTATTTTTTTAGAAAAAAAGCATGTTGAATACAACCAAAATTAGATAGCATCATATTTGATAAATGTAAGGTACAGTTGCTTCTATTTTAGGAACCAGAATCGTAAGTCAACTACTCTGGAAATTTACTACAAATGAATGCCAAAATTACCAAAACGCTCTCGAATTTAATGACAGTCATGTGACCTTTATGCACGCATGCACCCGTCCTCAGTGCATCCCTGGCTGTACGTAAGCGCGCGTATGTCGTGTCGGGCCGACCGCAAGCGTGACGACCAGCTCGGAGGAAGGTGAACTGTGCGGTTTCCGATTGATATAAAACTGTCAAAGATATCTTATGCCATGGAAAAACACGCTTTCATCTTCAATGACATCTTCAAGAAAATTAAGAGACTTGGCAAACTCAACAATATTAAAATACGCAATGAGGTGTAAGAGGAAAGAGAGGAAATGGCGAATTTGGAAGCAGTGAGTGAGTTTAAAAGCGGATTTTGCTTTGAGATGTAGTTTATAGGTTGAGTGCAATGAGAGATAAAATGAAGGACAGAATGAGAGGATGTTATGACTACGGTTACAGCTGGAAGGAACAGATTTATTGAAAAGATGAAAAGCTAATGGATTTAATAGTAGAGGCACTTCATGAACAGTCGATTCTGTAAAAATCTCACCGTGAAAACTAAGGTGAAGTGAGTGTGAAATGAGCTGCCGGTCGATTCCGTTAACATATCTAAGTAAAAGCTTGGGTGAAGTGATCACGAGTTGAGCTGTCAATCCATATAATTAAGATGGAATAACAGCTCACTCCGTGATCACGTGACATCTTCGATATGTTAACAGAATCGACCGGCTGCTGTTGTTTCAATTGATACTAGGGATTGACAGCTCACTTCACTGAAGCTATCACGGTGAGATTGCTGAAAAATAACCTTACAGTTGAAGAGGTCAATGATAGAGTTGCTGCCGAACAAGTCATACACAGAATTATTTGAGCAGATATTTAAAAAAAAAACAAAGATGTAAGATCAGACTGTCTACAGTCAGATAGACAAAATGCAATTCATTAAGCCGCGCGACAATTGGCAAGAGACAAATGCTAACTTTAGCTCCCAAGCGAGCTTGTTTAATTTTATTTATTTCATTAAAGCGTTGTAAATAATATGTCTTATTGGTGTTCAGACGCTGCTTTCTCTGTAAATTCGGTTTATTTTGAGGATAAACCCGATGTTACTCTCTTTGAGATTTGTTTTAGCCTGTTTCTTGGTGGTTTTTAAAGCTGTATTTTAAAATTTTGTACCGCTGCTGCATCACTGACAATTTTTCTTGAATATTATGAGTCGTTAGAATTTATGGACATAGAAAACGGATTAGAATAGAAAAATAATGTTGCACTCAATTTAACAAGTACTTAAAACACTTGAATAATTGATAAACATTTAGGAGTTATTGATCCAATAGCAACAGTCAATGACAACACTTTCATAAAACGTCTAGTCCTATCTCCTAAAAAAGCTTTCCTTTACCAGACGATATAATATGTATGTATGTAAGTACATCAAACATCAATGAATCGACACCAAATATCGATACGATGGTAATCGATGCGAATATGCTACTATATTTAGCGAGCCGTGTCGCGTTACTAGCTACAACCGCCGAGGGAATTCATTTGTGACCTACAAATCAACTGCTATATAAAATGATAGCTGAGATTTTCTTATAGGACTATCAAACGGTGGTGAGGTTAAAAAAAGCAGCAACGTTTTGGGAATTTTTGATACAGCGTTGGATTCTACTACACCAACTTTACTGTGAGATCTTCAAATTTATTGCTTAAAAAATCGTTTCTAGAATTATCTACTTTCACATTGGATCTGTTTTGTGGTTTTCCAATTCATTGAATTTGAAAAAGTTTGTATGGGTTTTTTTATAGTTTGAATTGAACTGTGATATTACTATAGTAGGCGCCAGATAATCGTGGAATAACGGTCATTGACCCACCTACAATTATTGACATTTTTAATTTGAAAAACGGAATTAATGACACAAAGCTGTCCCGAATCATCATCTCTCGTGATCCTTAACATTGTCTAATAATGAAAAACGATTCATATTTAATTGTTCAGGTACCTATGAACAGTTATTAGGGAAAGGTCAATATACTTTATTCCACATTTATCTGGCGCCTACTATAACTGCATGATATATCACTCTATTAATACAAATTTTCCTCCTTTCTGTATTTGGTCTGTACAATTATTAATAAATAACATTACATTGACGATTGACGTTAACGGTAGTTGAATTAGCCAATTCATTTACGTTAATATACCAATGAAATATTTGCACAAATATTTTTGTAAGTTTGTTTTTCTCTTTTTTACCTGATTCAAGTACACATGTTGATCATAATACCGTCCATTGTTACACCTTCTATTTATAAGACCTTATTGAAATTTGTTATAGTGTACAATAAAGAGTATATCTATTTATGTATCTATATTTCCAATATCTGATCATATTGCAAAGCTGTGAATTTTAAAATATACAGCCATTATATTATCTAAACATACATTTAAGGTTTCTGTTCGACGTTCGTTCGTAGACGCATCGTCGCCACGTAATATGATCTCCTTATTTGGGTCATCTTAAGTATACGACACAAGATGTTTAATTAATATCACATTTAATTTTATTTTCTGTACATTTAGAGGTCACGTTGTGATGTGCAACTTTTAATGGCCATTTAAAGATGTTATTTTTATGCTTGTCTTGACCATCACGTGTTCTGACGTGTGGTTGAGACACGCCACCTCTTGTCTGAGTAGATTAATTAAGAAGCTGGGATAAGCAACTGATATGACTAATGATAACATTGTTGATAGAAATATTAAAGTAAACACTAATTTTGTTTACCATTTAGAACCATTGCCTAAAAGTTATGAATAATGGAAGACCAGAGAAACGATGCACGATAGAAGGATTGTGTGAAAGATGATTTGTCTAGAAAGGAGCTGATCATTGAGATGGCGGCAAATTGAGAGATGTGGAAGAAGGAGATATGCTGCACCGATCCCAATAAATTATTATTAGGGTAGGAGGATGCAAAACCATTGTCTGACAAAAAAGAAAGACAGACAAAAAAGGATAGAAGTATTACTTAGAAAATATAAGAATATGTAAGGAAAAACAAGTGACCGCCGATCGGGGTCATGGTGATAAATGTTACAATAATTAACATCATAGCGGTGACTGACGTAGTAACTTTGTATAAATAGGTACATTATGACAACTTCGAGTAGTTAACTTCTAATGTAATAGGCATATAACTTAGTTGACCATTTTTGTGTACATTGAACGTTTAGTAACAGCTTGGATGGAGGAATTTTAAACAAATGGTCAGTGTAAATTGAAATATGATTTGTTGAAATTAATTAAGTTACAAGTTAGTTAGTAACTGACACTTAACTTATGAATTGCAACAAAATTAGAGACTCCATATTGAATGTGAGTAATAAATAAAACTGGGTATTTTTAGCACTAAGTATAAGGGCCGTTGAGGAAAATTAAGTCCCTTTTAACATTGAAAAATAGGTTAATTTATTTGGGACTTTCTATAATAGTTTATCCTTTTGGGGTTGACTTGTCACCTCTTTGGAATCCATGGCGCTCTCCAATAATAACAGCAAAATGTTGTTTACGACGATGATAACAACGCAAAAAGTGTGACTGACGTTTTCATTTCCACATTCAAAACTGCATCCGTCAATTAGCCACAGACAATAAAAATCTATTTCAAGAACAATGACAGCAGTGATAAATCGTGTGAAACATTTAAACCCACGTTCATTTTCATTGACAATAATATTAATAAAACTGAGAAGAATCGTTTTATCGGTCCGTTGGCTCTAAGGAACACGTGGTCTATAACGTGTTGACTTAACGACCACGTTTGTGAATAAGTATTGACAGCTTGAAATATATTATGTCATAAAGACGCGAAGTGTAATGGGTGTTGAGTGCTACTGAATAGATCAATTGATTTGTTGGCATATGTATCGCATATAGGCGTTCTGTGAATTTTTGTTGAAGACCTCTTCTTCTATTTTGTTGTTGAAGGGTCTTCGAATTTGTTTTGACTGCATTTTTTTTTTACGAGTTTTGGAATACCTTGCCGAGGTCTGTCCGTGAATGCGTGACCATCAGTTACCTACATACCGAGTTTCCTCACGTTAAACCGCTGGTCCCGGCTAGCATTTGAACATCTTTGGGTTATGGAGTCAGATGCCAGAAAATCTAACACCAGTCTTGCCAAGGGGTATCGCGTTACTCAGTCACCGGGTTGTAGAGGTCTGATAGGCGGTCATCATTTGCCTAGCCTTTTTCCAACTACATTAGGGTCGGCTTCCAGTCAAACGGGATTCGACTGAATACCAGTATTTTACGTGGAGCGGCTGCCTACCAGACCTCCACAACCCATAAACTGGATAACACGGTACTTTTTGGCAAGACTGGAGTCAGATTTACTGGCTTCTGACAATCCGTAACGACTGCCAAAGATCTACAAATGACAGCCGGGACCAACAGCTTAACGTGTTTTCCGAGGCACGGAGGAAACTCGGCATGTTAAGATGGTCACCCATCCACAGAACAACCTTGTCTGTACATATATAAGTCTGTATCGTGTGGACGCACTATAAGTTGCATGCATCTGTTACTATGCAATAAACGTAATGAATTAGGGCATATCAATTGATTCAAGATCGTGAATATTTTTTCTAGGCATGCACTTGTTAAAGGAGCGTTCATGGAAATATGCTTAGGTGAAATATTATTTGTACATACAATGTCTTCTTTGAATGTTTGGGCTCATTAGGTGGCTACGCTAATTGCAGCATTGGCGGAGTTATTAAATCCTCCAAAGTGCAGGTGTAAGTGCACTTGCGGCACGATAACGTGTGGTTCGTGTTCTAAAACTATTTGGTTGGTAATTGCTACTTGAGAGCTTGTATTGGTCTATAGATATGATTATGATTTATTTTATGTATGTTTAAAACCCACTATTGGGTAGGTAATTGCTACTCGAGAGCTTGTGTTGGTCTATAATATGATTTAAAATATGTATGTTTAAAAATTCAAATTATTTCAAAGAAAAACTTTCTAAAACGACTAGGTTTTTACAAAATAGCACCATTGTCGTCACAATATGTTGTTATTTACTAAAAGTTTTCAGTTGAGGAAGGACAATACCATTTTAAACTCATAAATATCAGTGAGTAACATGTTATTATGTCAATAAATGGTAAATTATAATACATAAATAGTTGCAATATTTCATTCATGGTTCCATAACGCGTTGAAAAACTCGTGACTTGTTAGAAGTTATGGTAGTAAAATGTATTCATGCTTTGTAGGTTGTTGGATTTACTATTTCCATACTTGTTTTATTGTTTTGAAAATCGAAGCTGTTTCTACTTAGAAAAAGTTGCGATAAAATTCGTGCGACAGAAAAACGCTTGTATGTCGCGGCCCTAACACAATTACTCTACTTTGACGCACCTGGTACAAAAACCACTGGTAATTTTGTTCCGATGTTTTTAGGAAAAACCAAACTAAATGGACTTTGCTGTTATAAATATAAACTGGCCCTATTCTGTCGGAGACATTAATTTATGATGCAGTTTTTCTTAGGAGAAATCTAGTAGGTAGTTCTTTTGCAATCTCCGTCTTTCGCCATTGTTTTCAAGTAACCGTAAATTAAGTTTTTAAAATTAGTTTAGTTACATTTTTACTGGAACAAAAACCACCGACTTAAAAATATTGTTAATATTTTAAAGTCGGTGGTTTACATATAAAAGAGGAAAAATCATTAAATAATACATGAATTATTGTAACAGACACCGCAATATTAAACTCAGACGCATGACAACTTTTAATTTGACTTGAGGAAATACAATTAAATCTTATAACGGGATTGGGTAGGGCATAATACTAGCAGAGGATGTCATGAATATTTTAAATACTGCGTCCGGATGGATATAAAAAAAATTCAATAAAATAACGCCACAAAAACTGTTTGTAATTTGCATGAAATTAACCGCATGTGGTGGCGAAACGGGCTATTAGAATTCAATAAAAATCAATTGAACTAATTTAGGCTTCGAACGTCAACTAAATGTATATGGATGGTGCCCCCCAAAACGAGCCCTTATACGGATTGGATATCTCTGATTGATGACCCAATTGTCTCTTTTAAGTAGCCGTACGTCAAAAATACTTTTATGTTAGAGAAGGTAAGTATTCCCTGACTTAGGGCCGTTATAAGCAAAAATCTCAATTTTCATACATTTTTGACAGATTGCGACTGAGATGTCAATGCGAACATACAACTCTGGATATTTTGAGTTAAGAACGTGTCAAATCCAACTTTAATGTCAAAGTTTGACAGGTTCTCCAGCCAATGTAGAGTTTGAGAATCAAATTCTTAATTCAAAAATGAGGGTTAAAACCTTTATAAAATCTGTTGATATATAAGTAAAGCTAAGTTATAACATTTTATAAAGCAAGTTAGTTCAGAGCCGTGCTCAGTGCAGTTCGTTGATTTTCCCTGCATGTCTGTCTGTGTGTGTGTGTATGTATCGGGTTTCACACGACTACATGCGCTTGAGTGGGTGACAGCGGCAGACTCGATGGCAACGCGCTTGCGCAGCTAAGGGCTTGGCCAGATTGGTGGAGTAAAAGTGCAAGAGATAAATAGAATCCTTTTACTTGTAAAGCCTCTTTAGTTATGACATTAAAATTGTGAAACCTTTGCTACTAATAAATCTAAAGAGGTATAATTGTTTGTTTGTACTATGTAAAAATACTTTCATTGATACGAAGCTGCACAATCGCTGAGCAATTTTTCTCCGATCACGGTACATGTACGATGATCGACTGGAGAGCAGTCGTGGAAAAAGGCTCGTTGTAAGTACATAGCACACTAAAGACCTTACGCTTAAAGGAATCATAAGTATTTTTCATACTCACAAGAATCTAGTTTTGAATGTAAACGAAAAAGACGAGGTGAAAACGAAAAAGATCGAATCAAAAGCCAACCAATTTAAACCAGATACCAAGCATAAAAACAAAAACGCAGAAGACCAAAGTTTACAAAACAAATTCTTACGACCTATTAACGATTACGAATCTCAAACACAATTGTAAGCTAAAATAAAGCTTGCAAAGTCTAAGTTACACAGTCTGGTCACACAATGAGATCCGTTTGCTATCATTTGCACAGTCATAACTGGGGTTGACATAGAACACACGGCTATGTTGTAACGATTTGCAAACATTCCAATGGATGATGAAAATAAACTCTGATCACATATTTGGTGCAGGATTTCGAGTTTGGACTTGTTATTGACCAAATTGCAGAAGAACTGTTTGTTTTGATTGAGTCAGTAAGTGGTAAATGTTGCTGAAAGCTGCTAGATTTGGTTAAGTCTTCGAGATCTATTCCTTGTGTTACTGTTGGCTTCGTTTTATATGTTGAAAATAAAACATTTATTCTGAGGAGATTAAGCTTCTAAGAATTGGAAGAAAAAGTGCTGGACGTCCAGTGGTAAGATGGGCTGATGACAAATTAGACATCGCGGGAAGAACCAGGATGAGGTTGGCATAAAGAAATGCAGGGATCGGCACAAGAAAAGAGAGGCAATGGATGATGATGGCCTCTAACATGATGAAGAACACTAATTTTGATCGCAATCAGGTTGCACTTTGCTGTTAATTGTACAAAAACAATATTCAAAACTCGTTATTATAGTTAATCTTTAATTATTGAGAAGGTCATAATTAATTACATTTAGAGATTATAAGTATTTTGACGACCACAACTCGAGAATATTCTTAAGGTCCAACGTATCACGCCCCTACACTCTTGCGTCAGTGTGCGTTGTCAACGCGCCGAGGACACACGGAGACAACCTGACGCCTTCTACGGCGCATGCGCGCAATCCAATCTACATCGTTACTGCGCCAGAGCGACGTGTTGCAACTAAACACCTACTGCGTGTCGTGGCTTCGAAAATTGTCCCTGATCTTGTGGGAGCTGATAAAGATGAAGATTTGGAGAGTGAAAAAGAAGTTGATGACAATACATGTAAGGGGAGGAAACAAGAATCAAAACTATCAATTCAAAATTGTCGATAAATCAGCGAGAGAAATCAAGAATACAATTTGTAGACCCCAAAAAGAGCCACTCATCACCAATTCTAAGTTATAAAATGATTAACTATGAGAATATATCTAGCTTTCCAAATAAGATCGCAGAAATGGAAACTACTTTACTATTACTGATGGTTTAAGTTGCATGACATGTGAGTTAATTTTAGCACTGAAGTTATTGAGACAAAATAGTTAACACGAATCTAACCCACTGCCAATGTATTTCCAATCGAAATAAAACTCCAAAGTAAGACATTGAGTTTACAAGTATTAATAGAACAGCTTCACATGAATACACAAATGTAGCCACATCTAATAATAGGGTGTGAAAACAGTCATACAGTTAGAAGACAATTGACTAACAAATCTTGGTTAGTCACACTTTAACGAAAGCTTAATAAAGTTCTTCACAAACTAACTGTCAAGTTTATTACTGAAGAGGTTCGTAAAGTCTGATTATAGTTGGCATAAGTTGCAATTAGTGAGTGAAGAGCTGCCAGAGATTATGACGATGTGAATTCAGGATTGAAGAAAAGACAAGGCTCGGCTAGAACGAGGTCTAGCACAAAAAAATGCTTGAAGTGACAATAAGGTTGAGAAATAACGACATATTTTAGCGTTGCTCTCGAAATAAATGCCTTTGCTTTCAAGTTGTTTGTAAGTAAGACGTGTTCTTCGACAACTTAACTTACTTGAGTAAGTAATGTTATTGCTACTTGCAGCTTTACGACACTTTGTTGTGTGTCTCTTGGACCACAGCTCCGCTGAGTGAGTGTGAATACCGCAATGTCCTGCTTATTTCAACTGTGTTTGTGATTGATGGGTACGCTGTCTATTTTACTTTATTTCTTTACTTTAATTTTGACGGCATCATCGTGTTGTTTAAGAATTAATCGGAAATTGATAATTATTTGGTTAATCCAATTTCAATATACTTCTTAGTTTCTAGCCAAAGACTATCTGTTGTTTTGCCGTTTCCATTTGCTTTGCTCCAAACTCGCCCATTAATTTCACTTCTCGAACATCATTAACGTTATCACCTATCAATTCTCTACGCATATCCCAGTCAATGTGAAAATATTCATAACTCACTAAGATCAGATTGCCTTTTGACGGCACATTAATCGGTCTTAGGTTCTCAAGGAAAACAACATTGGAGATCTAATAACAGATATGCACCACCTTTCACTAAGCCTTCGTGATAATTACTAGCAATCAACGAGATTCTTTATCTGCTTAGTCCTCTTAAGATTATGCGTGAATATATGGGTAACTATTTGTGTAATGTTCTAGTATCGGGTTGGTACTTCCGCAGTTACTCTATGTTTAATTGATATTAATAATTTACTTGCTTAAAGCAGGTTGATACTGGTCGGATTGACTCTCTAAAAGCTATCTTGAAAATAGCTGTCAACAGACACGAAAATGAAGCTTTTATTTATATTTTGACCGCAAGTCAACAGGCAGAGGGTTTATTTTATGTCTATACAGCTTACCACACTTGTCAAATGAGTATTAAGCCCGTATATTGGACAAGATTGTCTTTACAAATGCAGTTGCTTTGTTGCCAATGCTGCCCTTGAAATAAGCGTTACAATGATTGATGCCTCTCACACTTAAACTCAACTACAAAGATAACTATTTCATCTTCAGTTATGAGGAGAGAGTTTTATCTTTCGGACTGTCATTTTAAGTTATTTCCATTCATAAACAAATTTGTAGTAATTCTCAATTATTCTTTACCCTATTAAGATAATTAGCTTCAGCAGTACCGGATTCAACAATTTAAACTCTATTTTTCACACCTTAAGGTGTTAAATTGCAAGTGTTGTTAACTTAATTTTGATCTCAGAATACGTCAGTTTTATTTAACTCAGTTTGCACATGAGCGTACTTTTCTTTTAAACTAATATTATATGTACAGTAACCTCGTTTTTACACGTTCGTTTGGAGTCGCCGCAACATTGAAATCAGTAAAATATCACATGAAAGTTGGCAATGAACGCGATGAGAAAGTTATTATGTCAACTCACTTTGATAATTCTATTTTCATGGATTATAATTCTTGCGATTTTAACGGCCTCGATGATTTGGGAGATGAGACACGTAACTGTATAAAGTTTGGAGATAAGAAGAGATTTAACCTCTAGTTTGACAGACAAGATACACGTTCGGTAAGATGCTATTTTTAAGTGTCTGCATTCTGCCAACCAAGACAAATCTATAAATATATTCATGAACTTTTTAGATCATTCAAGTCCAAAAATAAACACGTAGGTACTACAAAAATAGATCAAAGGAAAAAAACGTATTACCATATGGTCATAAAACAAATATCACACTAAAAGAAAATAACATTATAAAATAAAAATGTAACTTAACAAGATTCTGGTTTGTAACATAAGTTGAACGAGACTGGACGGCGACTCTTGCGCTGGTTCCGAATACACCCGAGAGTGTACGAGCGCGCTCGAGCCGGTCCGAGGATTAAGATGATGAAAATCGCGGCTATCAACGGGTTTCTGATTTAAATTTACGTCTGGATGAGGAGTTTGAGAAAGTCAGTTAATTTAAAGATGACGGTGAGTGAGGTATATGCAGTGTCAAAAGCTTTTAAGTTATTCTAAATATATTGAATGGAGAATTAGTAAATTAAGCGAAGGAACACGTTTAAATTGACAAAAACAGGAAGTTTGAACCGAATATTGAAGTAGATCAAGCTATAGAATAGAATATTATTATTTGCAAGAATACGAGTACAACAGGCTGACAAGTGTGTGTTAACAAGTACATATCAAAGATAAATCTAAAACTATAAAAGCTTCTTATCGAGATAAAACCAAATCATACACCATGCAATAATAAAAGTACTAGACAAGACAGCCCCATTGATTACCAATAGATAAACGCACATTGGATAGGTCAAGTGTCAATGTTAACGTCTGCTGACATACCAGACGCTTCCGCGTAATCATATAGCCGTGGTGTTAGCTTACTGGATAGCGTGTGAAGCATAATACCGCCTATGGCCGAGTACTCTTAGTTTATTGAATGAGCCGGTACTATAAAGTGCGTTTCGAGGTGTTTATGGGCTGTACTGGTTATGGAATCTGATGGGTGTTTCATGAAATAGGTGTAGCTATGAGAACCGTGTAAGTGCAGCTCTAAGAAAAAGTTTTGGTAAGACTGCCGCTAAAAATTGGAATCGTAATTTGTTTAAATTACGACTTTTGTCGTCGCTTTTTAGTGACGTAAAATTTATAAGAACTGTTTTTTTGATAATTGTTAGCAGTCCAAATGATAATTGGATTGTTTTAAGATAACATAGCTAGAAAACAGGTGATTATCGAGATGATGGCCAATACAAATAGTATAGCAGAAGTGGACATGCTGCAAAACTAAATGAATTTGGAGAAGGAAGATGTGAAGAACCATTTTGTGACAAAATCGAAACTTCACACTTTTAAAGCATTGCCTACTGAAATGACAGAAGTAATACTTAGAAAATGTACGAATATTAAAGGAAAAACAATTGCCTGTCGATTGAGGTAATGGCGATAAATTATATGCAGATGATTTTAAAATGATTGGTCTTGAAGTGTCTTTTACATGTTGCAATGAACCCATAAACTACAATTAGCTTGAAATGGTTCTCGACTAGATTTTAAGACTTGATTCGAACTCAAATAAATACACAGTCTACCTGAAGAACCGTCCCAAAAGATATTCGATATACGAGAAAAAAAAAACATAATGTTTATGGTCAATTAATGGGCAATTTATGGTCAGTCGGCGCCGACGGTCGTATCGGGTTGCACACAGGTGTTCGGCCATATTCAAATATTGAAACAATAATATAAATAATGTTTAACATCAAATTAATTATTGAATCGTTTATTTCAATTTTAATGGGCGCTTTAAGATGTGAGTTTTTGGGTTCCGTTGACTTTTAACAGTTTGGGGCGAATATACATATATTCAATTTCGATAGTGTTTGATTTTGGACGTTTTCTGGCTCCAAAAATCAGTCTAAGAATTGCCAAATGGCTGATATATAGCGTATGATGTATTCAAATTTTTCAAACTTAGTAAAACCTATTTTGTCCTGGATTTAATGCACTATCACCACTGTATCTAATCATATCTTCTTGGCTTGGCCACCAGTCAAAAAGTGCTGGTTTTCAGCCTAGTTTAAATAAATGTCTTGATTTGATTTGATTTGAGTTTTGTATTCGTCAAATATTTTACACGCGTCCATATTACAGTACCACAGCATCAATGAGTTCAGCAACCCCACATCATATGAGGTTGGACTTTGTACCTGTTGTCATCATTCTTTGGACTTCGTAGCGACATTGTCATCATGAACGCCTCAATTAACTATGGGTAGTTTAAATTACAGATTTAAATAGAAAATGATGATCATCATACGTGGTGAAAGGATTAGGAAACGTAGAAGTACGATAAAAAAATTGAGTTTACTCATTTATTTAGTTTTTAGGGACAAGCCCAACAAGCTCAACTGTGGCGGCCACCACATAAATCCCGCTTCAATGAAACTTGACGAGACCCGGAGAAACCATTCAGCTGTCTTGTATCCCGCAACAAATAAGTCGGAAACTAATCTTTAGGCAGTAGCAAAAAAAAAAACAGTGGGCAAGGGCACATTGCTCGCAGAACAAATGGTCGATGGGGACGAACAGTTCTGGAGTGGCGACCGCGTACCGGAAGACGCAGCGTTGGAAGGCCTCCATGACCTGGTGAGGGTCGCGGGTAGCCGATGGATGCGAGACGCATAGGACTGGCCTATGTCCAGCTGTGGACGTCTTTCGGCTGATATGATGATGGTGATGATGAAAAAAAAAACACTGTGTACCGTGTTTTTTGTGCTATTGCATAGAGTTTAGTTTCCGTGGACTTAGGCATTTTCATATGTGAACTAGTCTAACCCAGTTTTCTTAATTGGACTTGCATTGTTAATGATCGTATGTTTTTATATCTTCCCAATCTAGAGATGAATTATTATTATAGCTTGCAGTATTACATACGGGTATAGTTAACGTGAAGAAACGTAGGGTGGAGTGTGAGAAAGATTTAAAAAATGAGAAAGAGAGACGAAGCTGAAATAAATTGGGATAAGGGAACAGAATGATGATGAAAAAGAAGAATCAACTTCATTGTACCTCAAAAATGGTTACACAATAGGGATGTAGCCGGGGTTAAAAATTATGATTCTATTTAGTCCGTCAGTTAGATTATCGAAAAATAATGGAAAATAATTTTTTATTTCATCATATCATTAAAAATTTACGAAGATAAAACGCATCAAAAATAACTCCTTATTTTTGATGACTTTTATCATCGTAAATTTTTAAGGGTTTGCAATGTGAGTTTTCAGTAAAAAGTGTACTGGTGAGTGACGTCACACGAGTTTTCAACGCACTGTTTTTCTTATCTCTCTCTTCATTTTTTGTGTACGTGACAAAAGAAAAAATACGTGTCCATTATTTTTTGGAAATTTATCTGACGGACTAATTAGATTTTTTTAGTCAAATACCCTTCCTATTCTTTAATAGAAACTTAATTCTATGGGTACAGTGACGGTCTTATTGCTGACGGCGATATATACTAGAAAACCTTTGAATGGACTGAAACCATTTAAAATTAAAAGGGGAGTAGTCTGAATTATTATTCCCTATGTCACGACTTAATGAGTATAATACAATATATAAGGAAGGTTCGTTCCCTACTTAGTTTTCTAACCATGTCACAGTGTATGACCTGATGAATGAAAGCGTGAACTCAGCTCATCACTGCGAGGTAGGCTACTTGACTTTTGTAAAGAATACTTTGTAACCGGACAACAAATAACTTGGCTGCATAATTTATGCAAACCGTTGATGCTAATGTTGTATTTGCTACCTGCGTTGGCTGGTTTCTGTACCAAGTATTCCATTTTCAAATAGTTTTATGAGTTTATATACAAATAGTTTTCATAGACATATGCATCAAGAGGTCAACCGTCAAAGTCTATGACCAGTGTTGACTTATGGAAACTAAACGTGGTCCCTCACAATGGGTCTCATCAGAAGGCTTAAAGTTACCCAAAGGGCAATGGAGAGGGCAGAGCTCAGATATGATGATGATGAATCTAGTAGAGACCCGCTCCGATTTCGGAAGGGTGCAAATGAAAAACATGAATTTTCCTCGTTTATCTTTTTATTTGAGAAAGCCGTATAAAAATCCGCAGCGTGGTTTAGAAGAAAGACTTTGTTCTCTAATATTTTGAGATGCAGACCCTAAATTAAACAGACGTTTATTTTTTAAAGATTCATTTATCATATTAATAATTGAGTTATTATGTAGATTTGTTTATTATTATTAATAATAGAAATATCGCTACACCTGTGCGCAAATTAAATCACTAGATTTGCTGTGTTCAAGTTGTTAATTAATAAGGAGGTTGAGATGATTTTACTAATTAGTTGAAATACGATATTGTTGTGCGAAAAAGGTGCTGTTTTTTATGTTATATATTAATTTTAATATCTAAAAAATATACCTAAGTTACACATTTAATGTATTAATTATCAATCCTTTTTAATAGGAATTATAAGTTGACATATAAAACCGTCAAGCAATAGGTACTGCTTTCTTATATTAAGTATATATTAATTTTAGTATCTAAAAAATATACCTAAGTTACACATGTAATGTATTAATTATCAATCCTTTTTAATGGGAATTATAAGTTGACATATAAAATCATCAAGCAAAATTGAGTAGTTTAAAATTTCTTGGCACTAATTCCAAAACCGCACAGTTTGAAATCAATTACAAACCTATTACTAATGCATTAAGACTGATAATGGCACGAGCCACTTGTTTAAATAGAAACCCCACACATTAAAATAAATAGATTAATTACAGACACACAGAGGCATATATTCTTATATTCCAAGTCAGTTTTAGGGACCTCTATTCGACTTAGTTGCCATGACAACGGAAGAAAACACTCGATTGGTGTCATTAAATAACAAGCTACTATCTATTTGATGATTCAAGGCAGAATCGAGTCGGGGACATGGTTTGGAATATACAGGGTATTTCAAAAGTGCGTGGTTATAGTTAAGGGTGATTTTGGGTAGCTGATAAAGGAAAAAAATACAACCAACTTCCAATTAAAAAAAACTAACTGTAAAGTATAAAATAACTTTAATTCGGAAGTCGTTGTTAAAATACGAAGAAACAACCAAAAACACCCTGACTTTGAAAAAAGTTTTTTTATTTTACAACATGCAATTACTCGTACGTGTACTTGGATGATATATTTTCTATTTCCTCCAGCTATTTTGATTTAAAAACCAAATTACTGAACCGATATTGATAAAAAATCTATGTGACCAATCGGAACGTAAATCCTTTCACATGAAAAAATATTTTTTCAAATCGGTTCATAAATGACGGAGATATGAGGTAACAACATAAAAAAATACAACCTCCTCTTTTTTTGAAGTCGGTTAAAATAGCTATACATGTAAATGTGACTTTTTTCAAACAATTCGACAAAAAAAACGAATTTTCAAGCAGTCTGATGCAGTTGGTACCATCAACCCTGTGATTGACCTAGAGTAAATGCCACCAACTGTAACAAACTGTTTGAAAACTCATTTGTTCGGAACTTTTTAGTCGTTACTTGTAGTCGAATTTTTTAAAAGTATTTTTTTTGTTTTGTATGTCAGCTACCCAACACCATCCTTAAATATGACCTCGCACTTCTGGAATATCATGTTGAAGTTACGCCTTTACTCGTGGGGGTAGGCAGAAATTGCCTTGCCTTTTGCGTTTCATTATAATTATCAGAAATAACGCTAGTAATCTTGTTGTTATGCTAAAAAAAAAAGGTTCCGACGAATTGAGAACCTCCTCCTTTTCTTGAAGTCGGTTAAAAAACAGATTTAAAAACGAGCTTCGATTATTTGGATGAATTTTCAGCCAATAGCATCACTAAGGTAACTTTTAATGTGTTGATAATAGCTTTACAGAAAGCGGAGGGCACTTAAGTTTTGCCCAGAAGCATGTTAACTCAATGCATGAAATTGAATTTAAATAAGCATATCAGTGCGTATAATAATAAAATTTTATGTATTAATGAATCTCTTACTAACAGCCTATAAACGCTTCCCTTCACTTATTAACGGTACATGCCAAGTTACTGATCAAACTGAACCATTCTAAAAGTTAAGCATTAAAATCTAACTGTGGTTGGATTACCGAATAGATTATGTCAGCCAATTTAACAAAAAGCTAATATTATAACTAGAATAAGAAATAAGCTGTCAAGAGTTTGAAATTAGAACGTCAACATGACATTTATCAAATGGCCGCTCTAAACATCTTCCATTTTTTTTTACTGTACGACCAAAAATATTTCAAATCTCATTCTACTTGCAATATAGCAAATTCTTCACATAATAAAGAATTCTACAAAATCCAGGTACAGACAGGTGGATATCTAAGGTAGTACGTTCGGTTACACGTGCTGGCTCGCTAGGGGTCACCATTGAGCGATAAGTGAAGTTTTTCTCGGAAGGACTGACCAAGGCATTGGCGCGAACAGCCAATGTGTGGGGTCCAGTGCGTTGATGTCTTTTATAAGAACGCCGAATAAAACACTATTTACATTTTTTTTTGTTCGAAGGTTCAGAAGTTTTTGTAAGGTGATGTATTTGGTTATTAACTTTAGTATTTTTTTGGAGTTAAAAAAGTAGGAAATTAGTATTTCTATTTTAAAATCATAAATCATTATTTATTTTGTGCAAAAAAAAAATTCGTTTTCCTGTCGTTTACACAAGTCGGTTCATATATATTTTGGGTTTTCGTAATTATATCTCGAAAGGCTGTTATCTAACGCGTATTTCTCAGAACTTACGGTGCCTTTGACGCCAGTTCGAAGCTAAACTTTAACACTACCATTCACTTTTATAACTACCATTTCGATATCCTACCCTACTAATATAAAAAAAAACTTGTCTTTATGTTTACTAATAAGTCACACCTCAACGGCTGAATAGATTTGGAACATGGTGACGTTCTCATTTTAAATTTTAAGTTTTTCAGTCCATCGAAAGGTTGTCTCGATATCTATTATTGTCAGCAATAAGACCGCCATTGCACTCATAGAATTAATTTTATGTAAAAAAGTTTTTTAACAATTTCTTCTGTACAATACAAAGAATATACTTTATATTCTTTGTTACTATTTATCTCCTGCGAAGTTTCGACGGCGGGCAAAGCCGTTGGCAAAAGCTAGTGTACAAAGTCTAGCATATTAGTCACACAAACACTCGGGTTGAAGGGCTATAAATCTGCGAGTCCCCTTGCCCCGTTCAGCACAGTCGTAACGTTACCTCTATTTATGTACTTACACGGGTTTATGCGTTCTCAAGTATGTGCTGAACATTTGATCCCCGTCCATTTTATTGTACTTGCAAGCTACTTTGTTTATTTCTTTTAAGGTTTTACGATTGATTTTTACCGTTTTGTATTTTCAAATAAATAAAATTAAAGTTTTATCCTACTTAGGCTGAAATGACAATATACAGTCCCCATAACACCCACCCGTCACCACTTCCTAGTGTTTAAGCTTAGAAGAAGAACTGGCGCAATAAACTCCCCAGCAACATATTATGTATCCTCTATAATCTTCTCCTAAAAATCTTCCTTGACGAAGAAGCCCTCTTTCAGTAAGTAACCTGGTACGAATATATGCCTAAAAAACTGGCAGCTCTTCCTCACCGATATGATCCTCAATGATGACCATAACTACTTCTGTACTGCTGTGGGTATTTTAGAATATACTTACAGCCCAGTTGGAGGGTGTGACTTGGAAAACGGCCTTAGTATTGTCGTATCTACAAACAATAGCTATTTCTTTATCTTTTAGCCTCTATTTTTTATTGTTTCCTGTTGTGTTGTGGCCACTAAAGTCGTAATACATTTCCCTGACCCAAGATTTGAACTCAAATCCTTAGTTCCAAAGACCAAACTCAGGTCAGGTAGAAACCTAGACGCAGTATATATTGTCAAAGAATTCTCATCTTTATTGATGTATCAGCTATTTGTTTTATTCGTTACTTTATTGTTTACTTATGAGGTAAGTAGCAATGGACGCGGAATCAAAGCTGAAAGTCATGAGTCAGGAGGCTAGGAATGTGTACCCTCATTTAAGAAATATTGAAAGACAGAAGAATCCTGATACATCTTGATTATGTTCTAGGAACCATAGGATGAAACAATACAATAAACAGTCTTGTAACTTTTGCAGAAAAAAAAATATAAGCGGTTGAAACTAAGATCAATAATGAAGCCAGAATAATTTAATAAGCAGGTTGATTTAATGATAACAATTTGAAAGAAGTTACAAAATCATTGGAAAGGACAGGTACGCAGCATCATAGTGAAATAGTAACAGTTATTGCGTCATGCGATGACGTCGCTCAGAGAAAGGTGTCAATACTCGGTCATGTCAGAATAGACCCATCTAATGCACTCCAAATTATACAGATACTAGCGAATTATATAATGAAACGAATGATTTGTTTGAATAAAAAAATATTAAAACAGATAATAGTGATTGAAACAATTATATCTAAGATAATCATACAGTTATTAATGAGTAAAACAATGTTGTCAAATATATATGTAAAAAAGAAGATATTAAAACAGCCGTTTAAGAATTATATTTTGATATCAAAGAGATACATACAATAAATGATAATGCAAACACGATAATATGCAGAACGATAAAATAGTTGCAGTATCCTTAAAATGTTATACCGGATTGGCAATAATTATATTGGGACTCATATAGGAAATGAATATTGAAATAATTTTGATCCGACAAAGGTTGCAATAAATTAAGATTATGTTTAGAATATCTATAATAGAGCTCAGAGCAAATAGAGAGAATCGATCAATTGTCCTTTATTTATCGAATAATAAAAATTATAAGACAAGTAAGTAATTTCAATGATCTTTTATACTAATGAATCAATTTGAGTTAGACCTCAAAGATGAGTTGATGACAGGTCGGATTATAATCTCCTACATGCAATATTGATTGATTGAATATATAGTATTGACTTTGGGCATTATTTTTAATTAAGGAACATTTCATATCATTATCAAAGTTGTGTTCAGTTTATGTACCATTTTTCATCCAATATTCCTTTAGTAGCACACGTGATTCTGATTTAATTCTCTACTTCATAGCTCTAAAGCATATTTGTGGTTTAAAGAGTAAAGATAAGTAAACACGGACTTTCGTTTTTTATTTACTTATGTTTGGTATGTGTTCACGTGAGCTCAGCCTCTTGCATGACTAAACCATACGTATCTCTACTTATCCCATACGTGGTATCAGAATGATATTTACTTTTTGCACGTAACAGATAAATATGATAAGTGTGACACAATTTTATCAATGGCAACAATATGTTTGAGATTATTTCTCTGTGTAAGGAGTCCTGTAAATATTTACTTGTACTATTTGCAGTTCCATTTTGAATCGTGTGTGGCTTTTGAAAGAGAATGTTTTCCTTTTGCATTTTGAAATCTAGATCAAGTTTTGAGAAGAGACTGATTTCAATCAACAAGTGCATTTCGAAACCATACAAAGTGATTAAGTTCTAACATTAAGAAGTAACACTAAAATCGAATAAGATTATATGCGATACACAATTCGATGAAGTTAAATGATCAGATAATGTTTATGTAAGAGATCAAGATAAGGTCCTTTATCAATGATGACAGATCGCATAGAAATATGTAGATAATACACCTGTAGACAAGAATACAGATATGTATTTCGTAAGTAGGAGCAATTGCAAGCAATGATTCTCAAGCATGTTTTGCAATCTTAAAAGGAGCAGTGTCTCAAATGGAGTGGTAATCTATGAAACTTTTGAAGTAACAAATTATCCAATGTTGAGAAACACTGCAAACACCTCCAGCACTCACTAATATTAATGCAAACATTATCAAAAAAGGTAAATCCACTTATTGCGACTTTACAATTACCACCACCAATTATGAATGTCCACTTGGAACCAAATCGAAAATTTTGTTTGCAAACAACTAATTTGATATTTAAAAAAAAAACTGACAGCTTACTTGGAACTAAGTTAATATCACTTGAACCAATCCAGCGACCAATTACACACCGGTTCCGATTGGACACCAACGGGGGACAAAAACTAAAAAAACTTGCAGATTTTTTTTCTTTTACTCACTTTTATTATTCCGAAATGCGAACAACACTGCACTGATCTTAATCGGCCGTAATTTTAACTGAGCGAACGAATGTAGCGCGGTCCGTTTGTTATTCCGGCGTGCGTTCAGCCTGACGTACGTTTAACGTTTGGTCTTTCCGCTTTTACGCTTGATGTTTTTATATATACTGATATAACAACGCTGCGATTGGCCGAGGCGACGAGCCCGTCGCTACGTCACATGAAAGCCTTTTAGGGCTCACGCAACCGATAGATTTTTACTACAGTTTGGCAATTTGATTAGAGTTGTAGTGTAGTAGCACACTGCACTGCGCGGTGGGTGGGACGGTTTGGTCGAGGTGTGAGCTTCACTCGACCTATTAAATTGGTAATTTTATTGCTAATTGCAAAAACATGGTCAGCGATATGTTCAATTTTATGAAAGTATTTATATATAAATTGGAAACAGTGCGCGGATTTGTAAACAGAAAAAGTTTGCATGACCTAGTCAAATCTTAAACTTTTTCCGACAGCATAGTTACTCTAGTAGATAAAGAACTAAAATTTAAAGTAACACCAAACATCAATATGAAACCAAATTTACTAATAAACATAACCAAAGTAACACTACAAAAGTTCAAGTCCAACAACTTTAAAATTAGAATTAAAAACCGAGACAACACTATAAAAAATAATCAAACCAAAATTGCTAGCACTTTTAAGCATAATTCAACGAAAAAAGTACCATAGAGATACGTGGACAATTTTTTGAAATTAGAAAATGGAACAGGACTTACCCAAGTGATATAACAAAACGTTTATTCGGCAAATCCACACAGAATTGAACACTAACGTCTCTCTGATACTCCCCGCGGAAAGCGACTAACGTCCGAGCCGTCAAGCAATGTGCAGTAGTGTGTCTCTGAAGGCAGCCAGTACATCGCGTCCTATTGTTTGTCGAACATAAATGTATTGTGTCTGTGTGAGCTGTTGTCTGTGGTTAATTCAGTATTTCGTTGCTTAATTAATTTGTTTTGATTTTTGTTGTCTGGAGAACAAAATGTAATTCAAAGTGTGATGATGGAATTTTGATGTTTCAATTGTATTTTTGTGGATTGCAAATAAATTTTTGTTGTAACAAAAATTAATTCTATAAAAAGCTAATAAAATGACTACTACTAACTAATATTGTTTATTTGCTGTACACTTAGCACAGACTAGTATTTTTAAAAGCCAAATGTTAACTGGTACAGAATGCCTTGTTTGTTGCCGCCTATGTAAGTTACCAATACTCTACCCAAAGAAAAAAAAAACAATTTAATAGTTGACCACAATTGAATAGTTCATAGAGATCGTAGGGAACCAAAGTAGGTTCCCTACGATCTCTATTGCAATAGTTGAAATATTAAAAATAATAAGTTAATATTTAACTAGTCTTCTCGTTTTTAAAGTCTTTTAAAAGGTTTTGGTACAAACACATTGTGGTAAAACATTTTAGGAACTTTTTCCAGACAAGTAAATTGGTAATATCTTCTTCGATGATAACAAGCAGAGCCGTAAATATAAGATAGTTTTTGTTCATAATTAAGTAAGATGATGCATGTCTGCATTCTCAGCCAATTAATTGAAAGTACTCACTGTGACGTATACCTATGTTTGAAACAAAATCGGGCTTCAGACACCTGAAGCCTTCGGATTTTAGAGCGTCACGAAACTAAGCAGAGAAATGAATGTACCTATCAGTTAAAATAAACTTTTAAAGGCATTACGACCCACTGTTCGAAATATACTTTATTCGTGGTTAAATAATAATAGCCGAACGCGCCTATCTTCAATGTTTGCCGAAGCTGGTCATTGGGTGGGTGACCATCAATTACATACACATTTAAAACTCAGACGTTAGTATATTCAACTGCTTATACACTGTTCACCAGAACAGAGTCTTCATTCATGAATAAGTCTATTGCTTCTAGGCAATGTCAAAATCAAAAAAAAAAAAAAATATTTCAATTAGGTCCTTAAAAGGCACTTTTGAATGCCGACATTTTAATTTGTTTGTAGTTGTTATGCAATGGTACAGTTAGTTATAGCAATTAGCTGACCCAACTTTGCATAATGGTTGAGATTTTATAAAATACGAATCGATAGAATATTATAATTCTTTTATAATTTTATTTACTTTGCTGACATGGTAAAAAAATAAAAGAGTTATAAAAAAGAATATATAATTCTTTTAAACAAATAATAATTCTTTAAATATTATTTTATATTTTTATATAAAACTATGCAAAAGTGGGTCAGCTAATTGCTATAACTGCACTACCTACGGATGATTTTTTTAGGCCACGTCTAACGCCTTCATGTGTAAGCAGAAGCAACTACTTCTCTATTCTGGACCAATTCATAAAAAGACAGAGATACATTCATCTTCAAATACCCCGAATTTTGCAGGAGATGTGCAAATATCAGAGGCGCTGATTAGATGCATTGGCATACAGAGATTATATAAGAATTTTCTGGGAAGCGATAAGGCAGCCTTCGACGCGTCAGGCCATAATCTCCTTTGTACTGTCATGCACGGAGGTTGTAATACAATGTGTTTGTATTTACGTTAAGTACTATCTTTAGGTTTTTTTCCAGGGCAATCGGAAAATTTGTCCACTGGTTAGTGAGCTGGGACAGTTGCAATCTCTGATTATTTTTTTTAATTTTCTTAAAAGGGTTATTTTTTAATGTGGATTTTTGCTTGATGTGATGATAGAACGGGCTGCCGAAATAAATATTTTGTGTGTTTGGAGTTTGCTTATGTTTTATTTATTTTATTTCATTTATTTGAGGAAAACCAAACAGTAGCACAATAAGAAATAGTCATAATATCTTAAATATTATATTTTAAACAATTATGCTACCCACTACGGTCTCCACAGATTACAATTAAAAGTTTTTAAAAACCAGCTTTTGACACAGATACAGTATCTATAAACGGTAATTCTGGATTTTTAAATATATAAAAGAAAAAGTCATTTTTTGTGCGTACACTTTTAAACATTACCTACGTTATATAGTAATTTGCTGATCCTTTAGAGTTGCTTGGATTTGCTTCTTGAATGCATTTTTACCAAGAAAAAGAATGTCGATTGTTAGTATAAAATTTATTATTATCGTCTAACTTTCCAACTACGTTGCGTTGGAATCATCTTTCAGCAAAACTATATGCTCATAAATATCGATAATTAACCAGAAGCGACTCTTATTTATTTTTTCTCAAAAAATAGTCCCCATCACGACCTCTGCATCAAAACTGTTATGAAAGAAATTTCAGAAAGGACTAAAGAGTACAAAGAGCAAATCTCAAATCATCCAAACAAGTTAGCAGTAAATCTGATGAACACCCAAACAGTCATTAGAAGACTGAAGAATATAGGTTTAAAGATATTTATTCTCAAAAAAGACACAAAGTCACTTACATGAGAACAATGTTTACCTTATGCTAGGTATATTGAGTTCGTCAATAAAATAAATATTGAGTATTTCACTCATCCAATGCATTCCCATATGTGTAATTATTTGCCTCGTTACTATTTATTTATTTATTAAATATTGTGCTAATTCCTTCATTGAATGAGTGTACATTTTTTATGCATGACGGTATATTGTTGTACAACTGTATTAAGAAGAATATAAAGAAATTAAATTAAATATCCCTCAAGACCTAATTTAGGAGGCTACAAGAATAAATGAGGCAGTCACTGGACAGCTTCCGTAAAAACCCGTTATCAGTATCAAACATTAAAAAAAAATGAAAATGGAGCGACTGTCTATCTGACTGCTACAGCTTTGCGACTGGGTACCACGATACCCATGACAAGACTGGTTTTAAAACTTTCGGGATTCTGGCAACCACAAACGAATTCGTATGTGTAAAAGATCATCAATTTCGAATGTGGGTGTGTTTGGAAAAAACCATCTTTACCTTTTAGGTCACGATAAGAGCGAAAAGAAAATTGTCAGATCACTTAAAGTATCAGCAGTTATCAGTCAAATGGACAACCGATTACTAAGACACCTAGTTCAAGATGGTAGATAGAAAAAGCGATAAAAGAAAATACAGACACTCTTAAGAGTATCTTTAAAGATATTGCTTAGTGGCGCCACTGAACAATGAAAGTGACGTGATTTTATAAGACGGGCTCTTTTAGAAAAACTAAATAAAATTTATAATCAGTCGTATAAAAAGACCAATAATAAATTCGTAAGTAAGCCGTGGTGATAAATCTCAACATACATTACGTAAATACGCTGGAGTTATTATAGTGCACAGTGTGTGTCCAATCACAGAGGCACTCTCTGTTCTTAAACTCTCTTACGGCCGGTTTATGTTACAAAGGCAAACACGACGTTTCGGCTACTGTTGGTAGCTAATTTGGCAGTTGGTTAAAGGTACGTAAAGATACGTTATTGAGACCGGCCGTTAGTTAAACTGTACAGACGGCGATACGACAGTACCAGGTAAAGATCAGGCGCAGGTTCAATGGCTTTACGTGCTTTTCGAGGTACGGGGATGTCCCACGCTCACCACCAACTCGCAAACTCCGGGTCGTCAATGAGAAATTCGTGATGCAAGAATGAAGTGCTTAATGCTTAGTCTAAAAGCATTATTCTGTAAACTGAATTGGCACTCAGAACTCTTCACTTGACATTTATGTTGAAACACATGCGTAGTTTAAGGCACCAATATTACCAACCAACATACCAATATGGTACCGACATTTGGCAGAGGTGTTACAGTGTAATTCCATAGATTTGTGTAGGGGAACTACTGAAATGATGAATAAAGCAAAGTTGAAAAGAAGAATACATGAAATGCCGATCCCAAATCAATGGAATGAATGAACGAGCAAGTGAATGATGGATTGGATAGCGAAAATGACAAGCACGAAAATCATGCGTAGATCAATAAAAAAAACCCAAATCTTGTCACGTCGTCAAATTACGATAGATAAGGGAATCATCTTGAGCTCTAGTAAATTCCATTCAAGTACCTCATGGTACCAAAGTGTCTATCCATTATTTCAAAACATGGCTTCCAACAACCGTGGAATAGCATGTTCCATGAACATTATACCATTGCACGAGTAAGCGGGCACACCATTCATGCCTGGAGGCTTAATTAGTTTGATTTACTTGTTAATGCTTGAGTTTGTTTGCTTTTGATGGCTAATGGAGTGTGCTAGCTAACAAGTGTCAAGTAATTGCATTTACGATTTGATTTACATATTAGACATATTATTTTTCTGTGTCATGTTTTATAAACTTTGCATACTAATGTATAAATTCAATTTTTACAACTTAGATGTGTTGCTGGGGAGCTTGTTGCGCCACTTCTTCTTCCCAGCTAAAACACTAGGAAGTGGTGACAGGCGGGCGTTTTGGGGGAGAATCTTTATGCAGAAGTTCGACGTTCAAAAAGTGCTGGCACTCAGCCTAATTTGAATAAATGACTTTTGATTTTGAACCAAGTCTAAAAGGGTGTCAAATAAAAGCAAGCGGGGTGATTACTGCACAAGAACATCCCTGATCTATATAAAAAGAGGCTCTACAGAGGGACAGTTCCATCAGCCTGCGTCGTCAACCTTTCCAACTATGTTGGGGTCACCCACTATAACCGGCTGCAGCTGAATTTCAGTTTTTACACGGAGCGATTGCTTAACTGACCACTAAGAGATTTTTATTAAATTACTGGACCCTTTTACCAACAAAGGAGCCATTCTAGATACGTTATTTCAGATTAATTGTCACAGTATATTAATAGTTAGAATTGTATTTTTAGTTCACAACTACATACGGAATCGGAACAAACATCCAAAATATTTATGTTTAATAAACAAGATTTGTACTCTTATCAGATAAGGTTGTCGTTACGTAGATTATGTAGATGTTGATACATATAATAAGTGACGTAAGCACATGTGACTAATTTGTTAAAATAAATAAAGGGGAAGTTGCGTCCGTTGAAGGTAACAGAATCGTCTTTGGAAAAGAAGTAGAGATTACAAAAATAACATCACGCATGTATGCCCCGAAAGGTTAGGCAAAGGCTTATCAGCAGTGCGGTTCTGTAGACCTCTCACCGTGTAAGCTTAGGTGAAGTGAACATGAAGTGGCTGTCAATCCATATAGACAAGATGGAATGACAGCTCACTTCATGCTCCCACCACCTAAGTTTATACGGTGAGATGTTGACAGAATAAACCGGCTGCAGTACCTATATCAATCCCACATTTTGCGACGTTTGTTTAAGTCCCATGCAATAGGAGGCGAGCCTGTTGCCATCAACCGAGCACAAATCCAGACTCTAGGCTGTTACTGAGAAATTTCAGATAAAAACCCAATAACACTTTGCCTGTTCCGGGAATCGAAATCCGGGACCTCAAGTTTGATAGTCACGCTTACTATCACTAGACCATCAAGGCAGTTAAAGATCATAAATTGTCTTAGCATCAATAATGCTAGTACACTGGTATAGTTTCTGAACCAACTAAAATAGATTATGAAACAATACTGGAGTTACTCATTTGATTTCAATCCTTGCATGGTCCAAAGATTCCTATGATGACGATGAACACAGAAGTAAGTCTATGCATAGACCAGTCTAAACGAAAACTGAATCGGAAATACCAAACAACATAAAAACCGTACGAACACAAATAGAAAATCCAACACCAGATTAGTCAGTAGCACTTACAAGTATTAAACTAATATAAGAACATGCCAAAAAAATTAAAACTCGTTAGAAAATACTCACCAAAAACCGCAAATTTTAATAAGTTTGAAGTGTCTGGTGAATCATCGAGACTCAACGACCATGACTTTGAACGGTGATCACCGTGATGTGACGGAAGCATGCGGAAGCTAACAGGGTCATCAACGCGTCATTTTATGTCTACTCGAGTAATTAGTTTTACTTTTACTTAATTAACGTCTGAAGAACAGAAAACGGTATTGAATCTTGGTGTTTCATTCATTCATCAATAAAATTTAATTGGGTGAACCATGTCAGCCGCATGCTAAGTGACCGCTGGGCGCTGGGTAATAGTCTCCACACCTGCCTGAAGATGTGCCGCCGAGGCCAGCCTAGGAAGAGGTGGCAAAATAACCTAGTCGCCTACAGCAAGGGCTGGTTCGAGGTGGCTTGGGAAAAGAATCCTTGGAAGGATTCGGGGGAGGCCTTTGCTCAGGAGTGGGACATTGGGTTAACAATAGTTTAAAACAATCTAGGTATTTCTTTTTTATCAAAGTGTCCTATGATTGTAATTTCATTCCCTTTTGAAAGATTGGTAGCGAAAATATCTATGCCATAGAATAAGTTACAAACTCCTCCAGAAAGGTAGAAGGACCAAACATTATTTTGCGAAATCACGAAAGGAGGACCAAAAGACCATTCAAATTCAATGCAGCTATTTATGTATTCAGATCAGACAGCATTCACCGAATCTGATAAATTACGCTTTAGTATAAACACATTACCATTTCGACGGTTCAAAGCGAAGGTGCACTATCTTAAACCTACATTTCGCAGACAGCTTTTATGATTTCTGAAATTAGTATGTTTCGAGTGTTACCAGTAGGACCAGGTCGTGAGAATTTTTCATGGATTTTCGTCTGGAGCTCCATTTTGACGACCGAACACAAAACACTAGATGAAAAATGTCAATTGCAGTATAAAATTGTTGTTGATAACAGTTAACCGAGTATTGGTAAATGAACTATTTTCAATAAGTTATCATGAATAGTTAAATGTGATATTGTGAAGGTGACATGCGATTTTCAGCCCTTTTTTTTAAGGATGGGAAATCATCAAATTACTTCTTCCACTCTGGGTGGAGCGAAAGGGCGTGTCAGACTCTTACTGACTAATACCCATCCGTGTTCCTTCTAAAGCTTTGCGTTCCAGGGCCGCGGTGACTCTTTTCAAACAAATTCCGCAACCATGCGATTTTCAGCCCTGCGATTGGTACTGGCGCCGTGACCTGTCCAGTGCTTAAACTGCCCTGCAAACAGCAATGGTGTTGGGACCACGACTAATACTTATAAAAAAGCAGACATAGCGCCTTTGACCGATAAAGTATAGGCGCTGTTTAAAAGCCTTGACGGTCCCAAGAATCAATCATTGTTAGGCGACCAGCTGTCAATGTTAGTCTAGATTGTAGCTGATATATCACTGAATCATATCGTTCTACTTTGCAGATCAAGGGATCAATTGAGGAAAATAAGGATTTATCTACATCATTTCATATGTTTAAACTTTCCCGCTGAACAAAATTTAGGGAATATTGATCTCATAAAACGTTCAGGCGAGTAATAATAGCTTGTAAAACTAGAATTCACGTCAACCACATAAAAGATAAAAGATAATTGACAGTTAAATATAAAGAATGCCACAGGGAGCCAGTTTAGGCCCTTAAGTGTTGACGAAATTAATAATAATGTAAGTCTTAATGACTTATGGGTACTTATGGGCTAGTTATTCACAAACAGATAATCCAATTCAAAATCTTTCGTGTAATATAAATATGTACTCATAAGCCTTATCAATAAGTCTGTCATTCAAAGCAGGTAAATCGATTAAAAACTGCCATTATTAAGTACTGTATTGTCATACATAAATAAATAATTTCCTTATAAAACAAGGAAACACCGTACCTACCTGGTTATTTATATCAGTAGATAAGAATGTGTAACAATAATTTTGTAACACAATATAATAGTTTAAGATTTCCGGAAAAAGTCTTTGAACCATGGAATTTTTTGGGGTTTATTTAATAACTGTATCTATGTAGGATATTTGGAAGACCTTTGCTTTAGTTAAGACTATCTATAGGAAGCGGCACTAGTTGTCTAGTGACACAAGTAACTAGATTTTTTAGTGAAGACTAGAAAAGTACTGGCCATGAATTCAGATTCGAAAGATAAAACACATAAAGCAGAGAGAATTGGCAAAGGAAATAAAGAAAAAGATAGCAAAGAGGTTACCTCACTTGTTAAGTTTCGAGTACAATGTAACTAGCGCCTCATATTTACTTTGACATCACACAATCATGTTTTTCGCCTTATCCGACAAGATAAATAAAAAGGTAAATAATGCATGATGACGATTCATCGTTTCCATATTTAAGAAATGTCGATTCGCTACTCATTGTGCCTAAATTTGATTACTATTAGGTTTTTCCTCGTATCATCCCTGTGAGCAATGTTTTAGAACCCCTAATGAGTGAATCATTTCACTGTATCATCATTTCTTTACACAGCATCACTAAGTTCGATCGATTTTATTTGGAAACATCGATTGGCTGCGTGAATCAACTGCTTGGCCAGCTTAAAAAAAAAGATAAATAAGATTACTATTGATAATAAACTTCGCTATATTTGTCGGATCTTTGAAAGTTCCTTTTAATTCACGTGTAGGTATAGACATTTTAACAAATAAAAGTGTCTCTATTATCAAATCTTTTTGTTTGAATTTCTCGTTACTATAATTTGCTGCTATATTCTAATAAACTCATGATTTCCCAATATTTTGCATTGATGATTTAAATCATTCAATAACTTGTAAATTTTTGTGGTGTTATATAAAAGGTGATAATTATATTGTACCGGGTGATCTCCTTCTAATATCTTTGTTCAATACTTGTGATTAAAATATATTTAGTTTGATGCGCCATTTTTGATCAGCTTCATGATGATAAAGTTTCTTTCTTAACACCTCAGCTGAAGAGGCATCATCTACTATGTACTTATTACGAAACCTCGTGCATTGAACTGTTGAATTAAAACCTCCTAATTTTCAATCTCCTTATAGAGAACCTCGTCTATTTTTTGTGAATTTTCCTTTAGAAGGTACTTGGTTATCCCGTGGGTGGGATTTTTATGCGCGTCAATAATGCTTACCAAATCCGCTTAATCCATCAGCGTCATAATGACGTGTCCTTTAATCTGTATGTCAATCAAATAGGTTTAGTTATAACTGAAGTAAGAGCCTTCTACGTAGCATGGACCGTACCGCAGAATATGACGTCAAATACACTCAATACTCTTGGAAAGGTTACCTGTTTTTTTTATTTCTACCAATTTACATACATGCAAACGATATGACCATTAATTTGGCCTTTAACCTCTATGTCAAAGGATTTTCGAAGATCATCACGCGGCGAGTAGATTGGAGATTGCAGTTTTTTGAATAATGGTCGAATTATAGTTTGTATTACGACAGAAAAAGTTTGTTTTATAAAACCAATAAAGGCATCGTCGTTGTCAATTTGACTCTAACAGAATTTCATTCCATTTTCCATGAGGGTTTTTATAGGGAGAGATTGCGGAACGCGACCTACTAAGATTCTAAAAATTCAAACTTCTTAGTTGTCTATAATTCGAGTTCTTGTTCAATAGTATGGAGTAGATTGCTTGGTTTACTTTTGTCTATATTTGCACCATATTTCAAAAGAGGCAGAATGTTCATTGTGTCTCATCTCACTTTTGAAGTCCATTGACCACAAACTTATGACTCAAGCTAGAATTCAAGCCTTAATTCTAGTAGCGTTCTATATGACGTCTAAAGAACAATTTCTTCCCGTTTACCTTCTTGCGTAGGTAAACAATTATTGTCATTGTCTAATAGTATGTAATTGTGACGTCGATGACGGGAATTTTGTGACGATGCCTTGACAATTATGAGTCTACTGGTGCAATTTGTATCTCTCTAGTATTTAATTGCTCTGGGTCTATACGCGCTGAGGAGCTTGTAGCTAAATAATAACAGCCGCACGAGTCGAACTTCAAAGTTAAGCTACGCTTGCCGAGGTCGGTCTGTGGATGGGCGACTAACCATTACATACCGAGACTCCTCCGTGCCCCGGAAAGCACGTTAAGCCATTGATCCCGTCTATCATTTGTAGATATTTGGCAGTCGTTACGGATTGTCAGAAGCCAGTAAATCTGACTCCAGTCTTGTCAAGAAGTACTAGTGTTACCCAGTTAATGGATTGTGGAGGTCTGGTAGGCAGCCGCTCCACGTAAAATAGTGGTATTCAGCTGAATCCGGTTTGACTGGAAGCCGACCTCAATATATTTGGGAAAAGGCTAGGCAGATGTATTGTTAATGTTTTTCTACGCACTTCATTTGTTTGTTTACGAGTGTTACAACTTTGTGTAAATTAGTATAGGTACCTAATTCTCGCTTTGTATCGAGCTTTGTAACACATATTTAATCGCTAGCTTTTATGCCAACTAATGAGGGATTATTGTCATAATCAGCATGAGTCCCTTTTGTTCATATTTGCAAAAGGCTTACCGATAAATAATCCTAAATCAATATATAAAACACTCTATTGTTACTGAGTGACTGACAGACAACGCACAGCCAGAATTACTGGTCGTAGAAAGCTGAAATTTGGCAGGTATGTTCCTTGGGGAGTGCAGGGGAGAGCACAAAGAGAGGATTTCCCGAAAAAACGGGAAAAAACGGCTTGTGCGCGTACGGAGTCGTCGGCAAAAGCTAGCCCTAATAATAATATTATAAATGCCACAGTTAGTTTGTTTTTCGCTTTCACGCCTAAATCGCTGAACCGATATTGATGATTTTATGATATCTATAGGCTAAAATCTATATTACCACGAATGAACAGCTTTATTCGTGGTACTATAGATTCGGTCAAAAGCTAGAAAGAGAATAATCCTCAAAGCGACCATAATTACCGTGTTAGACAAACGAATCTTGTGTTTTTAGATTAATCATCAAATTACTCTTTCTGTTCTGGGCAGAGCGGAAGGGAGTGTCAGACTCTTACTGACTAAAATCCATCCATGTTCCTTTTAATTCCCTTTGCGTTCCAGGGCCGCGGTGACGCTTTCGAACAAATTCCGCAACCAACTACAGGGTAAAAATCTCCCTCCTTTTTCCATCTTGATTACATGTACTAACAGCTCACTTTGTGGTCACTTCACCCAAGCCTTCACTTCGACATGTTTACAGAATCGCACTGCTGTAAACATCTCATTGTGTTAACTTAGGTGGGATGAGCATGAAGTGAACTGTCATTCCATCTTGGTTGTATGGATTGACTGCTCACTTCATGTCCACTTCACCCTAAGCTTTAAACCTCTCATGGTTTACAGAATCGCACTGCAGTACATGTGTTTAATCTAGACTAAACTAAGATCAACAATCTAGAATCGTAATTTACTCTACATCCTCAAACATTCAGTATTTTCCTCAAACCAAGATATATATGAACATGTTAAGAATTATTTATATTTTTATTTATAATTGTTTACTGTAATAGGTTTAGAAAAAACGTTGCAGTTTGCAACAGTACTCGCATCGCGTTGAATGAAAATTTCCATCTTGACTAACGAGAAATTATCTGAAATGAGTCAGTGACTAAAGATGCTGGAACTTTTAAGCCAAACTTTTCCGTATGAGCTACGAGGAAGTGGTTTAAGCCAAGTCGAAATTATACAGGTGTGTTGCACCATAATAATTTATTCTAGTTAAATGGTGAATGGAATGGAGGGTTGCCCTCGGTATTAAAATATCTGGTGCATTTTATTGCCAAATTAAATGCATTTCCGTGAAAAACTGTAGGTAGTTTTTCGTGATATTTTAAACTAATGAATGTTTAATCTTCAAAGCTAATCGACTCATAGTGTATTCACAAGATGTTCATTAATTTCATATATCTCAAAAACAAAATCCTTAGAAAATAGATAACCTAAAGAATTAGTGGATTGGGTACAGATTGCAAAAGATAGACAAAAATGGAAAGAAGGAAGGGAGGCCTTTGCCTTAGTGGGACTCTCATCATCTGCCTAGCCTTTTCCCAACTATATTGGGGTCGGCCTCCAGTCAAACCAGATTCAGCTGAATACCAATATTTTACGTGGAGCGGAAAGACCTCCACAAGCCATTAACTGGGTAACACGGTACTTCTTGGCAAGAGTGGAGTCAGATTTTGTGGCTTCTGACAATCCGTAACGACTGATGACAGCCGGGACCAACGGCTTAACGTGCTGTCCGAGGCACGGAGGAGTTTCGGTATGTTAAGATGGTCACCCATCCACAGACCGACCTTAGCAAGCATTGCTTAACCTTGAAGACCGACCCGTGCGGCTGTTAATATTTAGCCATAAGCTCCTCGGCGCAGTGGGGCTCTACGGGCTTAAACTATATTTTTTTTCACAAGTTAGTTGCATAGCTTTACTTTTCCAAACATCAGATTAAACGAGTATTCTATAAATATTCTATATCTATATGTATACATGTAATAAAAATGTAACGGATCGCTGTCTGTACATGGAAGATATATGAGAAAAAATATTATTGGGACCTTTATCAAAGCAAATAACAACCAAAACAATGATTGTTAGATTTTTTTTCTGTTTACCTGTGCGTTTGTGCACGCTAATCTCAGAAACGGCTTATCCGCTTTAGATGTGGTTTTCACTAATACATGGTGGTAAGCTTCACTTAACATATTATTATAGATATTATTATTATTATATTATGCCAATTTAAAGAATCACGTCCAACATTTGTTAAACTATCTATATTTATTTATTCTATACTAAACTTCATAATCTTAAAATAAAAATGTCTGCCCAAAGTAACTATTCTACGCGGACGAAGTCGCGGGCACTAGTAAAAAATATAAATAATAAAATAATAATAAGTGACCGCTACGCCAGCCCTAAACTGTAGGGAACTGTAACTTTTTAGAAGAAATCTATAAATACATAAAATAACTTAAGTGACTCGTTGACCAAGTCTTTCTTTACGTGACCACAATAGTATTTTCTAAGAATTACTACTCGAAGCGCCACTGTGCTGATATGACTCACTTCACCTGAGTAATCAATCAGTTCACAAGTTTACCTACAGGATGTTATTCTAGCAATGTGCGCAGCTTGCCAGGGTTGCGTAATTTCGCAAAGGGCTTTAGGAGGAACACGGATGGGTTTTAGTCAGTAAGAGTCTGACACGCCTTTCACGGACGACTTTGACGGACTGACTTTGACAATTCAAAAGTACCTGATAATGGTTTATTTGAAATAAATGCTTTGACTTTGACTTTCCGCTCCACCCAGAGCGGAAGAAGTCATTTGATGATTTCCAATCCTTAAAAAAAAACTATCTTGAGGTCATTGATCTATCAGGTGTGAAGGGTGTTCCCTGAGTTAATCACAAGAACCCGGTAAAAACCCAATTCGTCACTAAAAATTAGAAACAAGCTACAGTTTTGTGACCTACCAAGAAAAAACACATCCCATCTCGATTCAGCTAAACTGGCAACCCCAGAAATACCTTTAACCCAATAAAGAACAAAAAAAAATCGGAATGTTGCCAGGACCTGAGTCATTAACAGGAAACTCATTATAGTTTAAGGTATAATTTTAAATCATGACCTTCCTTTTTCTTAATTTTTTTGTGAGAAATGATTCAGTGATTGTTTCCTGAATGACCTGAGAGCGTTTTTCTTGATTTAAAAAAATGGCCACACCACCGCTGCACCGGTCGGTCAAACGCACGGACAGCGGAAGCTTAGTAATAGAGTTCCGTAGGTTTCGTAACCTAAAAAGCTTGCGATCTAATAAGTAGACGATAGGAACTATACTGTATATTTATATATATAATAACTAGCTGCGCCCCGCGGTGTTACCCGCGGTTTATCAGACTGTCTGTCATATCGCTGAAATGGACCTTTTTAGTGCAGCCGTGAGACACACACTTGGTTCTTAGCATACCTACATTTCTTTTTTATTTCTGTGTACCGTGCGTGTTTCATGTAAGTGCTAAATAAATATTATTCCTTCTTTCTTTTTTTTCTTTTCCTACTTTTCACTGAATAATGATGCGTTGCGCCTCTCTAAGGCACAGAATACGCGGCAGCTCCCACAGCATGCTGAGTGCATTGAGTGACCGGTGGGACTGTCCAATGCTCGGCCGATGGGTAGCACTGCACACTCAGGTCGTGGCTAGGTAGGTGGAATGGCATATTTATCTGTGTTAAATTGTAACTGTCTTGTTTTTATTGTATGTGTACTACTAGCAATAGTTTTATAAGCTTAATGTATTTACTAACGTTATGGACCTCGGTCTGCAAATAAATAAATATTATTATTATTATAATAATTATTATCGCCCTCGCTTACTCTTTAGTTAGAGAGGGGATATTTAAATGGTAACATAATAACCTCACAAATATTTTTGACAGAAATATATGCGCAGTGAAGTAGACGCGTTGAAATTCAGGGAAGAGTAAGAGAATCTGATAGACCGCGGGTAACACCGCGGGGCGTAGCTAGTATATATATAAAAAGTAGTAAATGTGTTAATCAAGTGTGTCAGCTTCCTGCATACCAAATTTTATCAAAATTGGTCCCGCCGTTTGCGCGTGAAGAAGTAACAAACATACACACACACACACTCGCCTTTATAATATTAGTGTGTAAGTGTATATATACATATAATACCTACCTACCCTATTGCCTCACTGTACTCTTAATATTTGACACAAAGATCCATTACGCTCTGCGCATCATTGTGTTTATTGATGGATGGATTTTTGGTGTTTTCACGCAAAAACGACTTAATGAACGGATTTTGATAACACATTGGATATTTACTTTATTTATTAATTTATTTAAGACAACCAAAAAAGCATACACCAAAATACATGTTACAGTTTTTTTTTATTTTTTTTTATTTAATATGGGTTTGCTCTTGACTCTAGTCTAGGTCATAGATGACAGAGTCAAAGTCAAAGTCAAAGTCAAAACGTTTATTTCAATTAGGCCATTAAACGGCACTTTTGAACGTCATCGTTAGAGACAAAGTAGACATACAAGACAGTACTCATAATATTTCTTTTTACATTTTATAGTGTAGCCTTAATTAAAGGCTGCAACGGCATGCATTAAACATAGGAGTAGGAAATGCAGTTATGAATCAGATTTTGCTTATTTATTTAGATAGATTGTCACATAATTATACAGTTTACTGTTGCAAAAATCTGATATACAAATGCAAATGACAACTTACTAATTAAAGCGGGTTTTGTTCGATTAATTAGGATCTCCCACTAAACCCACGCGAGTACGTGTCAGAATGTAAATACTTAAATGCGATTAATAGAAACCAAAAAAAGGATAGAAAAAAGATAAAAAGCCAAAGTTTTGGAAGAAGCATTGCTAACTTGGCAAGCTCAGTGAACACAACCCCTGAAAATGAATAGCTGCATTATTTTTCTAAGTTCTTGAACTAGTTAGGTCTACCAGAATCGTTAGATAAAAATATTTGCATGCAAATTATGTGCAATCTATTGACGCATATGCCCGAGGTGAATATTCTACCGAAATGCCTTTGAACCATCTAATAAAACGCTAAAGTAAACAGCATTATACGTTATAAACACTACACTGTACTAGGAATGCATTCAATTATTATCTTACACTAACACAGAAATGTAGACCTTTTCAGTATGAAAATAAACTTGATAATCTAATAAAAATGTCTTTAATCAAAGGTATACGTGCTCACAATCACATCAGATACAGGCGCGTGCACAGGTCACTACGTTGCATAATAATTATTATAATTATCGCCGATAGACCTTTAATAAGTTCGAGGAAACACTTTTGTGTTTACGTGTACCTCACACTTCCGACCTTACTTGGGAATGATGCTAGCGTGTTTTGGCGTACTCTATATTATTTTTAAAAATGTCTGTCCGTTCTCTTTAGGGTTCCGTACCCAAAGGGTAAAAACGGGACACTATTACTAAGACTCCGCTGTCCGTCCGTCTGTCACCAGGCTGTATCTCATGAACCGTGATAACTAGACAGTTGAATTTTTTACAGATGATGTGGTGATTCCTGTTGCCGCTATAACAACAAATTATAAAAATTAAATTAAATTAAAAATTTTAGAGGGCTCGACTAGCACTTGGCCAGTTTTTTACGTTTTCACGCCTAAACCGCCAAACCAATTTTGTAAAATTTTGGTTTATAGATAAATTGGATCTCCAGGGGAGACGGGTATGAGATATTTTTATTCCAGGAGTACGCTTCCTTGGTAAAATTTACAATTTTCACGCGGGTTTTCCGTTCGCAGAAGGGATACATATACCTAACTAATACGTTGATTTAATTTCTAACGAGAAAGCAAGCTAAGATTAAACAAAACCATGAGCTTTATAAATAGTGACTGATGTATCGAACCCTGTTTTTTTTTTAGGATGGGAAATCATCAAATGACTGCTTCCACTCTGGGTGGAGCGGAAGGGCGTGTCAAACTCTTACTGACTAAAACCCATCCGTGTTCCTTCTAAAGCCCTTTGCGTTCCAGGGCCGCGGTGACTCTTTCGAACAAATTCCGCATCGATACCTGCATATAGATAAAAATTGCTGACGCATGATGAGATACATAAATTACGCAATTTCCCATGAGGATAAATTATCACAATTCTGGCATACAATTTAAATATGAAGGAAAATACAAGATCTAATTATACATACGGTACTATAATAATATTATGTGTGTATAATACGGTAGTATTTTTCAGATTGACGTCACAATGTTTTCGTCAGAGAAAAGTGATCATATGACTTCTACTGCTATTATTTCAGGGATTAGAACGATATATTTAATTTATTTCGCATGTTTTTAACAAATATTTATATAGAGACAAACTAACAAAATTATTGTCCCCGGGTTTGTTTGTAACTGAAGGAAAGCCGTATTTGGCAAAAAATACCGAAGATTGTTTGTGTATTTTATATCCACTTCCATAATTGTTAACAAAACCAGCGGTTAAGCTTTCTGGATATGCCATCCACAAAAAAAAACACAGAAAATCGCAACTCGATCAACAGTCAGACAGACGGACACTTTCAGACGTGTAGAAAACGAATCTACCGCAACGGACACGTGCTTTTGTGCAAACATTCGCAGTAACACGTGTGTAAGCCGTGATGCTGCGCAGACGCAGGTATATAGGTAAACGTCGGCGCCATTATTCACCTATTGGAGCTTGGAGTGCCGGCATGAGGCTGAGATGAAACAGATGGAGTTTATTATCGGTAATAATAGGAATTGGATTTATATCTGCGGTATTAGAAGTAAGTTTGCTGAATCAGATGGTGTCCTATTTTATTTAATACTAGCGTCAGCCCATGGCTTCAACCGCGGTCATTTTGGAAATTATCCCAAGGGAACATACTCCCGGGATAATAAATATCCTATGCACTAATCCAGGGGTCTACTCGTGTACCAAGTTTCACCCGATTCCGTTCAGCCGTTAAGACGTGAACAGGTTAGAAACAAACTCACTTTAGTATTTATAATTTTTTTTTATTTTTTATTTTATTTTTACTTATATATTTATAAATTAGTTAGGATAAGGATGGACTGGCGTTGACAACGGATATGAAGAGTTAGGTGCATTATGAAGCGCGTGCTGAATATCGGAGCATTTTCTGGCCTTCCAATCTCTTTGTTTGGTACATGTGTCGATACACAGCATTTTATCAAAACTGATGAAATAAAAACACGAAATTGGTGACCTGAAATCGCAAGACGGGGCCGCGGTAGACCGCGAAAGAAATGGCGGGACCACTAGGATGTCTTCCTTGAGAATTGGCAAGAAATGACACAGAACTGGTAACGATTGAAAGACTGGACAGTTTAGGCAAAATTTAATAACAAATCTAGCATTTTTCAAGGAGACTTGATGGAAAATAGTTCTTAATGGAAGATTTTCTACCTACATGGTAAACGATCTTATGCTTATGGCGTTTTATAAGGACCCATGTAGCGCTAATCTCTGGAACTACCAGTCGGATTTGGAAAATTCTTTTTGTATGTGATAGCCACATTCATGAGGAAGGTATAGGCTATACGGGAGTATCTTCCCAACTTGCATAACTTTTGTAATTTTGTTTTTTTGGTATGAGTCATGCTTGGCGCAAATAAACTATTTTTCTTTCTTATTAAGTATACAATGTACAGATTTTCCATTGGCTTTGGCGGAGTGACAATGGAAAATTTTTGGTAATTTTTCAAATCAGTTCTGCGTAAATTGTTCAAAACGTATTACTTACTTAATTACCAAATTCTAATTGACCTTGCAAATTGAAATAATTCTGAGTGTCTTTGAAGCTTACAGCAAAAACCCAAAACAGGTTATTTTCAAAATAAATAATTAAACAAAACAAAAATACAGTAACCACACCGAAAATTGAAGGTGATATAGATTTCTTATTGAATCTAAATTTAAACTTGGTCTTCCCCAAAAACCCAAAATAAAGATAATTAAAAGATCGATGTCATACGTGGGACTGCTTAACCTGTGCACACACTGGTGTCAGTTGCTTGATCAACAATTTAGAATCAGACAAATTAAACCACTATTGAAATTCGTGTTCTTTGCCACCTATGTATGCAAGACGGGGCCCGCTAGGGCCAGAGCCTGCCAGGGTCACGGAATTTGTTCGAAAGAGTCACCGCGGCCCTGGAACGCAAAGGGCTTGAGAAGGAACACGGATGGGTTTTAGTCAATAAGAGTCTGACACGCTTGTAGCGGCATCAATGCCACCACATGAAAAACTAAGAAGCGAAATTTGTACGGCAACAAAAAGAACCGCAACGCCATCTACACAGAACTATAATCCTGCATCGCGCAAGCAAAGTTATTTAAACATATACAACAGTCCGAATAACAACTATCGGGCAGTTGCCCACCAGACACAACAACCGTCTGGTTGGAGGATCCTCCCACTACAGTGGAGGTGTGCAGGACTTACTACTCTGTGTTCCGCATACCTCTATGCACTCTTCCGCTCCACCTCAGAGTGGATGAAGTCATTTGATGATTTCCCTTCCTTGAAAAAATGCCACCTATGTATGTCTGTCATCAAAGCAACAGTGAACATTCATATTCTATGCTTGTTTGTCATCGTAGATCCCATCCATCGCTTACCATCAGGTGAGATGTAAGTCAAGAGCAGACGATTTGTGCCTTGTTCAAAAAAACATATTCCTACTAATAATTTGGTTACTTATACAAACTGCCGGTAAAAACACATTTGTAATAATAGGCAGTGTTTGATTTTTTTTGCTTTTTTAGTTTATTTTAAATGCCAAAAATAATATTATTACTTGTAAACACACGACTTCTGCGTTTAGCAAGAGCTTACTGTCGGAAAATATTATTTCGTGCTGATTATTTCGTGGAAGAAAAATTTATTCTAGAAAATGGTTTACGACTTTCAATTTCTTTAGGCTAAAATAAAAAGCTTTGATAAAAGTGTTCCTTGTGCATAAACCCCAGGTCCACGCTAACCGCAAATGATTGCGTGTTGTGGTCGAATTTACATGTATAGGGCTGCCGGACACTTTTTGTGTTCACGTATAGAACCTAAACACGAAAATACTAACACTATGAATAACTTGATGAGTCACCGGCTTAAAAATAGTCCTCGTCTGGTTATGACGAATATTCTTGGGGTTCAAACAAACCTCAAAAGGAAGTTTTCTTCATCCTTGAAGAATCCCGGTTCAGGAATCCCTTAAAGGATCAATTCATTGCCCGTTTATCTAATAATGTGTATGCAAATTATAATTATTAATAAGATTATGGCTATCTGTATGTATTGGTACTTACTGTAAGTGCAGAGAGTAATTGAAACTAAAGATAATAGATAAGGCCCTTTTTCTTAGAAATGCGTGGAAGTTTCAAGTTGGAGTTAAAATAAAATATCCCTCAAACTTCTTTGATAAGCAAAGTTTGTTCTCTTAGTTCTCTCACCAATAAAAAAACTAATTGGAATGACTCATTTTAACATTGTGAAAATTCCTCAATATCCAACGTTTTAGATACGTACTCTAAAAAATCTGATAGGTGTAAAATTATATTTTGGTAGGTACCTAAATCGCAAAAAGTGAAAAGTACGTCATCAAACGTTGGTCAGCCAGCATTCAATTCTACAATCCATTTCTACCTCAGACGACAATTCCAAACGTGCACACTCAAATCTCAGTCAGTCAAAAACACCTCTACTTTCTCTATATTTGACATGTTGACAATGATTGTCACAGAGATAAGAATGCAACTTGAATTTGAACGTTTCACGAGAATTAGCCTTTTTGCCGTTGCAGTCTTCAAGTTCCAAGTAAGGGGCAACCCTAAAATATTTATCGACAAGAGGCGCCAACAACCCTTTAAAAATATCGCAGTGGACTCATGGGAATACCCCTCGAATACAAACAATTAATAAATGGACATATCAGCTTTATTCTGATTCATTTCGAAATTCAAATAAGTGCTAACGGTTTTCTTTTTTGCTTCGGAATTGGACACATCTTTCTCTTCAAAACGGTGTGACTAAACTTGGACTTTACTGGGGTAATTTTCTGTAGGGAAGCACATGACAGTTAGGTATAGTGGTAACAGCCAGTAACTGTCTCTCAACAGTATAAAGACCTCTTTGCGTACAAATAAGTTAAAAAGGAAGAATAATTAGGCAGCAGGGGCTTGACTCACTGTTTCTACCTTCATGGTTCCCAGATTATCTTACAATGTTTTCCTTAGTCGTTTATTTTTACCTGTCCTATTATAACGTGATTTGACTTGAAGCTCGAATGACTCAGTGAAATTGTAATCTTTTTTCATACATGGTTCATCTCATTATTCTGCTATATTCCTGGCAACATCATCGTTCACACAACTCATAGATATTTGTAAAAGGAATTCAAGGTAATTATCTCATTTTTGAATAACGAAATCTATGACATGTAGGGTAAAGTGCAAATTCCATTACATTTTTAGGGTATTTTAAATAGGAATATACATTAAAAAAATGAACACAGTCGAATTGAGAACCTCCTCCTGAAGTCAGTTAAAAATCATCCTAAAATACGTTCAGGTGAATACAAGTCTACCACAAGGAGCAACTATATTTATATATATATATATTCAACAGCTCAGTGACTATTGTCCAAATAACTCCTAATTACCGTACTTCGTGACAAATAATAACAGCATATCACCATCATATCAGCCGAAAGACGTCCACTGCTGGACATAGGCCTCCCCCAAAGGGGATTTGCCATAATCGCCACGGTTCACGGTATCGCCCTTGGCAGGTGAGTTGGCGATCGCAGTGTAGCTGTTACTATGCACAGAGAATGCTACTGCCCATTCTCTGGTGACTCTATTACCATCACACTGCAGATTCTCTTTTATATACAAAGAAGGCATAAGAATTAAGCAGTACTCAAGACTAGTTGACGGTTTAAGTAAAACAAAATGTTGATTCAGTACTAATGTTTTTGACAGATAAAAATCAAGATAAAATTCGATAGTTCACTGAGCGTTTCGTTCCGACATTTTTTAGCGTAAGAATTTTAACGTCATAAGGTAAATATGCGTAAACATATTTGCGTATGACGCGTCGCTGTCTTGTAAGAGATTGCGTTCAAAGTTAGTACGCAGATGATAATGAAAATTTTAACAAAAATGGCCTGGCTATTTCATGTTTATTTTTTGTCATTATTTACTTATTATAGAGAGTCTTGAGCAAAGAGCTACAAAATATCAAGTTATAGATGTAACAATAGCATATTTAAATTATAATTATTGACATTATTTTCCAGTTTAAATTGATGAACTGTCTCAATTGTGAGACAATATATATTCTAATAACTAATTTAATATATTTATAATGTCATGTGCCTAATTAATATTAAAGAAGGAAGACTAAATTTTATTATGATGATTATGATGTGCATGACAAATGAAATTGATGTAATTTCGTAATACCATGATATTAATGCATGTATGTACCTACTAGAAATATTTGCACGACTGCTAAGTCGAATATAGTAACACTAAAATTATTTTACCATGTTATTTTAAGTACCTATATTCTGGCAAATAAATAAATTTCATTTATAGACACAAATAGCTACATGTGATGCCCTATCTAGTTTAATTTTTATAGTTCGACCATTATCTCTCCTGACGGTAAGGGAAGATGTGATCGACGATGGAGCAAGTTTGCCTAAACTTATTCACTCTTGACTTAAATACCTCTAGGTTATAGCTATCCGAAAACACAGACTTCGTCTGAGAATACCACTCCATAACTAGAATAGAATAAGTTTGAATAGAATTGATTTCAACGTACAGCCGCGTATCCACTAGGCAACATTTGACGCGCGAAATGATGCTCAACATGTTGCTCATCATGTTTAACGGCAACAAAGAACTTTTATTTAGTAACATTGTCAATGTTGCGCGCCTGCTGGCAACGTCGCGCGTTGTTGTGCAACGTTGCTGAACATGTTGGGCGTCATGTGTTGCGCGTCAAATGTTGCCTAATGGATTCAAGGTTTTAGTGTTATCTACATTGTGTACAACTTAAGACTAAGTATTAATCAAAATAAGTAGGTACTTACAATAAGTTCACAAAACAATCATTCTTAGGAATTAATAAATCATTTCGTACGCTAAAATAACGCGTTTTTGTTTGAACTTCCAATTAAACAAAAAAACTGATGTTAGAACTATGCTAGCAATAGAAAAAAAAACTAATATTGGCGGTATACAGTTAAAAATTCTTTACCTTACTGTGCGCACAATGAAAGTATGGTCTTCTGAGGATATTTTGGCAATGTCAATATCTAATTAATCCTTAATAAAAGCTTAATAAAATTAAGTTTCTTCTAGCTACTTAAACGTACCTATTTTCTTTTGTTCGTCCTTTTATTCCATACAAGCAAGTCTAGCAACCCACCACGGATTCACCCGAGACCTAGACAAACCTCATTTATCGCTCTTTCTGTTAATGAAAACCGTATCGAAATTCTCCGTAGTTTTTTTTATTTTTTTTTAAATTTAATATGGCTTTGCTCTTGACTCTGGTCTAGGTCAAAGATGACAGATACAAAGTCGACAATGGAGCGAGCTTACCCAGAAGGAGTAAGCGAAGACAAACCAAGGCGAAAAAGCGACTTTATTTCATACTTTTAGAGCTCGAAAGCCCATTTCTTCATAACCTTTAAGGTAAATAAAATCAATCACAAAAATGTATCACTCTTATAGTCCGGTTAAGCAGTAACCAGCCTTAGTGTGCTGAACTGCGAGTGGTCATCGTAAAAAAAAAAAAAAAAAAAAGTATCACTCTTGGTTAAGGTGAAGGTAAATGGTAGAAGTACAGTACACACATTAATATCGGTCAACAGGACCTTATCAAATATACATTACAAGTGGCTTGAATACCACGATTATTACCCCCGTCGGGTCTTGCTTTTAATACACATAGTTTTACACAATAGGCTTAATACGCAGTATGTAAGGGTGTGTCTTACATACCCAGTACTCAATATTTTTTCGCCCATCCTCCATATTGGTAGTTGGTCATTCAAGTTTTTCGTTCACAACGACTGCGCGTACGCAGGTTGCTGAATGATGCAACGTGCTTCGAAGTCAAGTCATTGGGTGCAGTCGCCAATTTCGCGGGTTTCGTAATTGCTGTAAGGTTGGTATTACGGTTGTCTGATGTAAGGAGGTGTGGCTGTTGCACCGATGAGAAAGGGAGAGGGGGGGAGGTCAGTAATGAATGTAGTGATAGAAGAATCTTGTAGCGTTTGGTTGGTAGGCAGGAAGTTTTTGGTTATTCTGTTGGTGGTGACATTACTTCCGGGTTTTGCCTCGCGATAAAATGATCCGTATAGCTTTTCGTTTGATGGTGGAAAGCAATAGTTATTTAGATTTTTGTGATAGGAATGGAGATCGGAAATAAAATTGTGCATATAAACTTAGGTACTTTAATCCTTTTGATTCACTTTCATCTTGATAATGTTAATGTTATGTGCTAATTTTGGCTTGAACTGCCATAGTTTGAACCATATGGATTATAGGCGAAAAAATATGGTAGAACATTAAAGCTCCATAATCTTCCTTTACTATTCAATACCCATAGGCTGAATTGATCCTAATTCGAGGCTAGCAATTGGTTAGATTTTTAAAGGCTTGTACTATTTTTTAAACCCCCCTTTTAGGCAACTTCACGACTCTTAATACAACCATTCTATTGACTAAAACAGCAGCAAAAGAATGGATGTCAATGTCAGCTGATGAAAAACTATTTGACGATTACTCAGCAGAAACATATTCCGCATATTACGACTGTTAAAAATACCGTGCGACATTTACGTGGTTCACCTTGCAGCTGATGGATTGTGTTATGATTTAGATATATTATTATTAAGTGAAGGCATTATTATTTAAGCAAATTGTCATCAGTATGACTGGCCTCATACGATAATTTGAAAGTCGAATCCCGAATTACTTTTTATTTTTGTTGTGGGATTATTCTGCCAACCAAGTAAGACACTACTTAGTTTGATTAAATCATTAAGCATTTCTTGGACGAAAGTTAAACTATGTAAGTTATCTCTGTGGCATAAAAATCTTTTTTTAGTATTTTTTTTTCACTGTGGCTTTTCTATCTTTTTGTATGTATAGGAAAACGTTGGCGTTAAATCTTTTAAGCTTTTTGGAAATGAATTGATAATTCACAACTTCTTCTAAAGCTTTTATAATACAATACTAACGAACCATCAATCAGATTCGAACAATCGATTAATTACAATCAGAATCGATATAAGCTTAGTTTATCGATCCCTGTAGCTATATATTTGTATAAGTAGGTATAGGTACATCACTGTCATCTGATTAGCCCGCGTGTCGGGGCGCGGTGCCAAACTGATTGATGTCAAAATAACTACAGGTGTTTAACCCCTAGTTGGTTTAATTGTTCGGGTTAATTATAGAAGCGATGACGAGGCAGAATGTGCGGAGTAATTACGACAACAGTCATGTGTTGTGGACTCGTGGGATGATGAGACGACCGCCATTTTGCAAACCGTATATATAAAGCCTTTGACACTGTATCTTTTCCTAAACTGCTGAATGCAAGGGTATAAGTGGTTTGCCGCTACTATTGATTACTGACTATCTATCCAATAAAAAACAAGTAAGCAGTTGAAGTTATACTAAGACCTGCTTCCTGAATGCCGAATTTGGAGAGCCACCAGAAAGAAAGAGATAATCTTCCTTGAGGAAGACGGGAAGTCTTAGTTAACACATCACCTGAATCTAAACCCTTTATATTGATTTTATTGCTTGTTGTTGTCAAAATAACTATATCAACGGATGGTCAGTGATGGTCGGTAGTCGACGATGGTGTTCACTTGCCCACGAGCACCACCAGCAGCAGCAATCTATTCAAAGGATCCCTAGAGGAAAAAGAAGAAGGCAGTCGATGCAGAACCATAGACTTTCCACCATCTTTGTTACTGTTACACTGAGCACAATTTAACTACATCAAGATCAAAGACGGAAATCCACCAGAAAAAACCGTTTTTTTCTGGTGGATTTCACATGACATTAATTTAGATTAAAATCGGCAATTAAAGAATTAATGTTATGTGTCATAGATAGTATCTCGCTATTAACATCCTACAATAATGAGAAGAACAGAACCGATTCGCCATAACTCTGAATTGAATTCCTGAAAATTAAAACTGGTTCCTTTTATGACTTCATTACTCAAACCTTCCAATTATTCTTGTCAGAATGCAAGAGTTACGACGCCATCTTGTTTTGTCACTTAAAAAAGCTGTAGACTCTGTTGCTTGTTGGATAAAGCTCAGATTTGTTTGTTGATTGATTTGGTGGATGCAAAAAGATGGTCTATGAATTATGGTCATTCAAAGAAGACGGTTACGTTTGGTCTTTTTGCTCAGTTTTTGGTAAAATCATTTTAAGGGCTTTGCGTCATCGTCTGTGAACGTTAGCGATTCAAAATTATGAGTTTTGAGTTTGGTTATGACGATGTGCCGGACGATACGAGGAGAGGATGGAAACTTAGACATGCAGTTTTGGAATAAATGTTTCTCAAAATCTCAGTTACAAACATCCAAAAATGCTGCAGTTTCACATATTTATTTTCATCACAGATATATTATCTGATTTGATCTTGATGTTAGAACAAATGTGGAGCTTCATCGATTTTGAATTAACTTTTCAACTTTTTGGAAGAAAACTATATACTCGCTATATTTGTATGACATTTACAACTCAATTCGTACAGGTTAAGGCTGGCTTTGGCTTGGCTCAAAGTATCTTTCCAAATAAAGGAATTTACCAAAGACCATCGAAAATGTGTTTAGTGAAAAAGAAAAACAAACCATAGAGTACACTTATATCTACTGGTGTTTGTGACATATTGGTGTTCCAGATCGTTTTCAAATGATTTTAACACTTAAGCGTAATAAAGATAAGGATGAAATTTAATTGTTGGAAAGTTAATAGACGCGTCGACAAGCCGTCTGGTGGGTGACAGATAATATTTTAAATGTGTTCGCATTGGTGTTAATTATTTCTTTTAAAAGAGTATGTATACATTAATTTCATGTTTTGAAACCATAAACCAAAGTTACTTTAGTTCAAATAAATAATATCGTCATTGTTATTGACCAGAAACTGCGAATTCAGTTTCCGGTAAAATCCTCAGATTAAACCATCGATTAAGTTGCATAACTTAATTTGCAAGGTTTTTTTGTACTTTCATTGTTTTAAGTAGGTACGTCAAAATAAACAAATAAAACTAAACTCCTACAAAAATGAATTAATAATTTTGTTTGACGACTGTCTACTTAATAAGAACACACCGATGTGGCGCCTAGAAGAAGATAAATAATCGAATTTTGAACAACTTATTTTTATTCTACGTAGTTCTTTTATCTTTGCCAATAGCCATTCCCTTTGAAAATCTCCGACCGATAAATGTTTTATTACACGAGTGTACATATTAAATTACTATAACTAATCATAAGAATAAAACTAACAAATCGATTTCCAATATGGCATTAATTAGCGTACATTTATGACAAAAACTTGGCGCCACTGGCTGACAACAAACGGAAGTGGTCGGCCTTCAACCTTAGAATAAACTGCTGTAGTCTGCGAGCTAAGAAAAATAAAAAAATGCGCGTTTATGTTTTTTTTTAATCTGCGGCAATAGTGACGTTTCGGTTTGCGCGGGAAAATACTGTGACGTTTGATAAAGGTAATATTTCCCGTAATGGGTATGTAAAAGCTCGCCGTTTTTAATAAAAGCTTGAAATCAATTCACAGAAACATAACAGGACGTATATTTAAAGATTTTTTCGTACATATTTAATAATTTCCAAATAAATTACCAATGCTCAGGGAGCGTTCAAGTATTACGTAACGCAATTTGGGGGGGCGGGGGGGTCTCGTAAAACGTTACGATGCGTTACACGGGCGGGAGGGGGTCCTTCTTACAACACGTTACGTAACATTATTTCTTTTTTTATATAAAAAAATAGGGAAATAAAACTCCCAAATTGGCAACCCTTTTCGTTTACGTTTTACGGGGAATCTCTCGATTGTATTAGTCTGGTCGCCATTTTTAATTTGTTCTCGCATGTTGGTAAACCTTTTCGTTTATATTTCACGGGGAATCCCTAGATTGTATTGTACGTCATTTAATGTTGTTTTTGTTGTCAGTATTCGTTAGTGTTTATGCAGAAGCAAATTGCTGTAGTCGCTGTTATTAAAGTGAGTTCATAGTGTTCATACTGTAATGTCCTCAAAAGAAGGAGATTTGTATCATCAGCTGTTCTTGGCCTATAAAGGCTCTCATGCTGACTTGCCAGCGCAAGTATGTCAAAAAAATGCCAATGAAATTTGGAAAACGGCTAAAGAAAAACTAAAAAACAAAGAAAAGTTTATAGAACATATAAATGATGTTATACGAGAGTTGAAGGTGAAGGCCACGAAGAAGAAAGCAACAATGCTTAGTTATTTTACACAAGTAAGTTTACTACTAAAATGTAATAATGACATAAGTATTATATTTAGTCCAAACCTTGATTTTTCATAAAAGAACTGGTCATAAGTATTTTATATTTCTAGCTACCTATGCAAACATCAAGCACGCCAGCAACACTATGGCCCAATGCTCCCTCGACTTCGCGTGCTCCTCAACAAAAACAGGTGCATCTGCTTATATGTGTTGTATATTATGTTCTTTTTTATCGCATGTGTCAATAATACCTATTCTTAATTAATTTTCTCTTGGTCTATAGGATTCGAATGTTGTAGCTTCATCCACGTGTTCATCTCTCATGGAATCGATTGTCGCAGTCGCTGGACATGAAAGCACTGCCGTCAAACGAAAGATGAGCGATATCCACGAGGAGCAAAGTCAGAATACTGATGGGGAAACTGTGGAGACATCGTCTACGGAACCAGACAAGACTTTGGTTGATTCGGTCATCACTAAAAATGTTCCAAGCAAACCGGCTCAAAAAACTCTTATGAAGAAAATTGGTCTACTGCAACAAAAAATAAATGTTCTCACTGAAGCAAGGGACACTGGTATAGCCAAAGATGATGTTCATGACGAAATAAAAAAGCTACGCAAAGAGTTGAAAGAAGAAGAGAAATGTTTGAAGAAAAAAAGAGACTCTGCTAAGCGTGCAAAAAAATTTCGAGCCAAAGAAAAACTGGAGAAAACTGAACGTCAGAGAAACAATCCTTCTGCAGCACAACCTCGAACTGGCCCTGGACAGCCCTCTTTAGTTGACTCGCAACCTGCTCTCCTAGAGACCATAATTAATATTGCCATTCATGGCAGCGCTGCTGATGAACGCCGCCGAACAGAGATGATTAGGAGTTGTCTCACTCTGTCCGACCTGCATGAAAGGCTGTTGTTAATGGGATTCCAAATTTCTCGAAGCGGCACATATCTTCATTTACTCCCACGCGTTTCTAACACACAAGAGGGAAGAAGACACGTACGTACTGTACCCGTAAAGTTAGCAAGACCACAGACCGAGATGCACAAAAAACACGAGGACGGGGAATTTTGCACTGCTACAATCAGGTCATTGGAATCTCTCGCTTCGCTTCTGGGACCGCAGCAAGTATTCGTTCTCTCACAAGACGATAAGGCACGTGTACCGATAGGTTTACCGGCAGTAAAAAGTCAGAGCCCTCTTTTAATGCATATGGAATACAGAATACTTTTACCTGATCATGACTGGGTCGTGGCAGAGCGGCACAAACTTATTCCTTCTGTATACGCCGGCGTCAACGTAGAACCTAACAATTTCGGTAGGGAAGAAGCTGTTGGGTACAGCGGGCCGACACACATATCCATAAGGAGCGGGAAACACTCATCCTCCACAGCGAACACCCACGCTTATGATTTCGAATCACTTTTATCAATACCTTCATTCAAATCCTTAATGATGACAGAATCGAACACCGTGAAGCCAGTAATCATCATCTTTGTAGATGGTGGGCCGGACGAAAACCCGCGTTATCGCAAAGTCAAGAACTTTGCGATTGAACACTTTAAAAAATACAACCTGGACGCCCTGTTTATAGCGACTAATGCTCCTGGGCGGAGCGCATATAACCGAGTTGAGCGTCGCATGGCTCCCCTCAGCAAACGACTGGCAGGCGTCATTTTGCCTCATGAACATTTTGGTTCTCATCTCGACGACAAAGGAATGACTACGGATGATGATTTGGAAAAACGCAATTTTCAGCACGCTGGGGAAACACTTGCAGAAGTGTGGAGAGAAATGAAAATTGATAATTATGACGTTTCGGCGGAGTATAGACAGCCCGAAGATAGCATGCAGGATCCAGCAGAACCAAATCTGGCGTGGTATAGCGTTCACGTCCGTGAATCGCAATATTTCTTACAGGTTATAAAATGCGCAGATGAATCCTGCTGTTCACCACCGAGAAGTGCATTGAAATCTGTGTTTACGGATACTTTCATGCCGCCACCTTGCCCAATACTTCAAACCCCAAGCAAGCTCGTAGTACCCAGTTTGTTAGACAAAGGAAAATCCAAGTTTTCGCCACTTCTTGTAAGGTTGTCCGTTAATCTGTCACCTCCTCTAGAAGGGTTTAAGCAGATGCCTTACGATTTCTTTTGTCCATCTGTACAATCCGACCTAAAGAAAAAAGTATGTCCAACCTGTGGGATCTATTTCACATCTCACAGGAGTGTTCAAATGCACTGTCGTTACGTGCATGGCAAGACTGTCCAAGACCATTGTGAAACTAGAGTACGGCCACAGCGCCTTGCTGCCAGAAGGGCAAATGAGCTTCTCTGCATTGTGCGTCGTTATGAAACATCGTCTGAGGATGCTGACTGGCTCGACGAAGACGAAGTTGATGCAAGTGGCTTAACAATTCCAGAACCGTCTTCGTCTGCACTCCAGGTGCCAGTGATGAAAGAATCTGAGTGGCTAGCAAACCCGTGGACAGAGGAGCAGTAATTTCAATCGAATTGTTTTTATAGACCTACTTAGATACTTGGTTAATAGTTGATTATTTTTTAATTTTGTTAAGAATACGATTTTATTTCGAGTAAAATGTTTAATTTCAGTTGGGTTTCTGTTTATAATTGCATTGCCAAAGGTTAAAATAAATATGTTATTTTATTTGAAGAATTTATTAGTAAAAAAGCTAAAATACTTAGGAGAATGAAGGAGAAAAACAATTGTGTTTTGTAAAGCCAAAAATTTATAAAAAAATAAACAAAATACGCAGGTGTTGCGAATTAAAAATCTCTTGTTTTATTATAAGGCAATTAAAACTATACGAAGGATAAAAACTATAACAACTTTTTGCGACTTCAGGGTAAAAATGATGACTTGAGTGTTACGTAACCTTTAGAGAGGGGGGTGGGGGGGTACAGAAAAACGTTACGGAGCGTTACAGTGGGGGGAGGGGGGGTCAAAAATCTTCAAAAATTGCGTTACGTAATACTTGAACGCTCCCATAGGTATTAAACGGACAACGTAGTACGCAACTACAACATTACAAGTTCGATCAGTGTACCAGCAAACCAAGTCAATTAGCGCGTCTGCGCGAAATGTTAACACAAATTCACACCCAATAACTTTTTAAATTCTCAAAGAAGTCCCGTATGTGATCCCGTAATGCTGGTAACATTATATTTTAGTAAAAATCAACGCAGACAATCTATGTCGATTGATTGGCGAACAAAAAATCGCAACATACGAGTACACAACTATACAATCTGACATTGAATTAATATTGTTGAGACACAGCGAAAAAAAGTAGGTATTGAAGACATAGAGTAATGAACTGGCGTCTATGGTCTGTGTTATTAATTAATTTTCTATTAGTTTAGGAGTCAAACGAGGTTGGATTTGAAGAGGCTGTTTTTTAATTCAAAGCTAAATGTTCTGTAAATAGGTCCGCTTGACTATCACTGCCATCGGTCACGGAAAATATCGTAAGGATACCACGGAGATTCCTGATTTCTGTGTTCAGCATTTAAAATGGAGTATTTATTTGACTAAACCTGAGAACCTGTCAAATAGCATTAAAGTAGGATTTGACTAGTTTTTAACTCAAAATGCTTAATTCTGAAACCCGACCTAGGTCTGAAAGCTCAACTCCACCTTGAGCAGGCGAGTTGATTAGCTACTGCCGGTCGATTTTGCAAACATGTCGAAGTGAAGGCTTGTGTGAAGTGATCATGAGGTCAGCTGTCAATCCATATAACCAAGATGTCACGTGATCACGAAGTGAGCTGTCATTCCATCTTGATTATATGGAGTGACAGTTCACCTCGTGATCACTTCACCCAAGTCTTCACTTCGACATGTTTACAGAATCGACTGGCTGCTCATTCTCGTGTATGAAAAGACGCCTTCGCCCAGCTGACTGACTCGGAGAAAAGGTGAGAATGGTACATTTTCATGAATTTTGATAATTATGTAAAACCTGTACACAATGCGTTTAGGAATAAATCCTATATCAAATCAAATATTAGTTAAAAGTACCGCTGCCGAAACTAGCGGGGAATACCGGCTTGATATTATGTTACCTATAGGAGACAGAGTAATTCGGAAAAAATTACGCAAGTGCCCTGAGTGAAAAAGAATGAGGATTTAATGAAAAAAAAAATACACAGTCGAACATATAACCTCCTCCTTTTTCTGAGGTCAGTTAAAAATTAGTAACATTTTTTTATCCAACTTTGCACCGGATTCTCCCATCTATGTTTAACACAGTGATTTGATCTAATATAAAACTAAGTAAGTAGGTATAACCAAACTAGTTTTGAGTTAGCAAAATTCCCAACAAAAATACATCAATAAAATTGTGACCACAACATTAATTTAAATAATGATCGGAACACACTTCCTACCTAAAATTAAAAATCATAATTTTTATTCTTATTAGTACTGTTATAGTAGGAAATACCAATGTTCTGCCTACCTACGTCATTGTGGTTATATTTCGGCAAGTTATATCTGATTAAAATATTTATATTATCTCCATTTATATAAAGTTTCTCTTTCCCGTATCAGTTTGCTAATGACATAATTTACACATTTCCTAGTGACGAGCTGGTTGTTTATTAATCGCGAATGTCCAAAAATGGTTTTAAGCTACGTTTTTACCGACACAAATCGATACCTAAAATAATGACGCCAGTTGCTAGCCTGCCGGTTTTCCTTCGGTTGCATTTTGGAGTGTGCGACGGAATTGCATAGTTTTTTTTTATAGTATAGAGGTATGCGGAACAGAGAGTAAAGTCCAATTCAAATATTTTTGAAGTCCCACTTTTCTGAAAAAGTTTTTTCCCATATACCATATACCTTTACCATGGAGAAAAAAAAAGTTGGTAACCGGAAAACGTGGTTAGGTACCGACGTCAAACATTGTCCACATTTTTCATTTATTACCTTGATCTTACCAAGAATATTAATCTATGATTACAATATAAATCCATGGGATATAATTATTATCCGCCCTAAGACCTAAATGACGTGACTGATCGTTAAACATGGCTTTGCTATGTTTTACATACAATGATGAATATATTTTCCTAGAAAATGTATGTCAAGAAAATGAAATAAACGGATGTTGACATATAATAAATCAGTGTCCATGTATGAGGACCATGAGTTAAGGTTTATGGGCACAACAGAAGGCTTATTTTATATAACTGATTTTTGTGGTAAGTTGATCAGTCAGAGAAAGGAATATTTTTCGTCTGTACGAAGTTGAACTAGTGAATTTTATTAAAAATATTTATATATGTATTTTATTATTCATGTAGAAATATAGTAACAAACAAAAAAAAGAAAAAAAAAATATTAATATATTTTTATTTTTTTTAATGTTTTTTTTAAAGAAAAAATTAAAAATGTAAATTAGTATTGTAGGTAAATAAATACAGATAATATAGTAATATTGTTGTTGTTGCCCGTCTAAAGTAAAAATGTTAACTGTAACGATATGAAGCTAACAAAAATAACTACTTTAAAACGAAAATCTCCAGTCACTTCAATCCCCATATGTTCCCCATGTCGAAGTGAAAACTTAGGTGAAGTGAACGACAAGTGAGCTGCCAAACCATAGGTACACACAAGATGGAATGACAGCTCACTTGTCGTTCACTCCAAAGTGTACACGGTGAGATGTCGACAGAATAGACCTGCTGAAGGCTGTCGCTTGTAGGCTTCTCGTACTTATATGATAATTCAAGTCGAAATATCATCTCAGCGACAATCAAGTTGAAAAACTTGTCAAAATGTAGGGAAATAGTTTTTTTTATAGAATGCGACTACGATACAAATGCGAACGCTTCTTAAAATTTATCAAAGTTTAAATTCTATTACACCTCATTTTTTTAGGCCACTATAGGCGAGTTCAAAATCAACTTGCAATGCACTGTTCTAAAGCTGATACTTGACTTGGTCGCAATTTATGGTAATGATCTTGCAATTATAAATTCAAGTGTGAAACCCAAGCTTATCATACGACACCCTTTACGATATTTTTTGTAGACTGTCTACGTTATCTGATATCTTGAACTAGAAATTTGTAAAGTGTCTTATAGATTTCTTTTTACAAACCATAGAGTACTATTAAAATGACGTTAAGTAACACACTCATGTGACTGATTCTACTCATTAAAGTTATATCTTGGTTCCGTTGCAACGCCACAAGGTGTCCTACTTTAAATTCGCCCAGACATAGACCGGACAGCATCTTTTCTACGACGTCAATTGCAATTTGAAGTGACAATATTCAATGACACATTTCACCTATATACCTAACTGATTAGAACATGATGTGTCAGTATACATACCAAATTTTTGTAAGCTTTTTTGTGCTGTGGCAACGTCGCGAAGTCATAAGTTATTATGACTCAGTATCGATTAGCACTAACTCGATTGGGTGCCGATTTAACCGGAATTATGAAGTTAGAATTGTGTCCGTATTAAGTCATTTTAATGGGTCGTTGAGCTCCATAAATTTCTAAGTTGAGTTACGAGATAAATGGCAAAAGCTTGCACTGTCTGTATAGGTCCACTCAAATCTGTGTTGTTCTTTCTCTAAAAGACCACCTTAGACATTTACCTATATTATGCTTCTCATAATAATAATATGATTTGACCATAAGTGGTTGACCATAGTATAAATTTTGAGAGACTTTGACCTCAGTGTTTGTTTCGTTGTTTCTTCTCAGGGTATTTAGCTAGGAAACACCGGACTTATCCAGTTTAAATTGACGAAGAAAATAGAGGTGTAAAAGTATTTAAATATTTTTTAACAAATCGCCGGTATCAAGATTTATAGTTGCTCACAATCGTTTGAACGTAGTATTTCGGTACGGCATAATCAGTATTTTCAGTACCTTTTATTTCATATATCAAATGAATAAAAAATCATGTGCATTCTGCATTCAATTTTTTAAGGACCATCGACTACAAACTCTACACTCAGAATACCAGAAATGAAAATGATATTTTTTTAGGTCCTAAATTTTTTAGCAATCTATGTCACCCCATCGTTATTTCCCAAACACAACTAAGTAAGGATGTACCTCTGGTGTAGTAGGTAGGTAAGTGGTTTTCCGATCCCCATTATGTAATTTTCTACCATATGATTAATGACTGGCATCAGTCTTTAGCAATAAAACTATTAAGAGTACCGCCTAAGGCATTGATTTGCAGTTTCCATTGTGCAATATAATATTTGCCATACCTTAATAGCTTTAGTAGAAACGGGGCAATTAGATCTTGAGTCACTGTTTAGATGGAAAATGTGGTGACTAGTTTGTTGGAACTTTTCTGAAGTATCGCGAGGGGTAGGAAAATGTTCCAGGTGTATAAATGTATTGAACTGGTTTCGATGAAATGGGAAACCCGAAGTACATAGGTATGTAGATGACACTATTTGATATTTTTATTTTATGAATTCTTAGTTTTTGTGACATTTTATAATGAATTTATTTGACTGACATATCAATATTGACACTGACATTGACATACTTGGATTGAAGTGCCTTTAGTTTTTAAGATTTAATTTGTAATTTAGTTTTTATATTTTTTGTAAATTTTATCAAATTTGTACGCCTTATGGGTGAAACATGTAGGTACATACGAAAGATTAATATTGTGACATCCTGCATGCAAAATTTGCATGTATACGCATGTTTTGACAAATAAAATTATCTTTATCTTTATCTTTATCTTAGGTCAAATAATGCCTTTTATTTGTAGAATAAACATGGTGTTTTTTTTAAGGATCATTAAATGACTTCTTCCGCTCTGTGCGGAACGGAAGGGCGTGTCAGACTCTTACTCACTAAAACCCATGCGTGTTCCTTCTAAAGCCCTTTGCGTTCCAGGGCCGCGGTGATTCTTTCGAACAAATTCCGCAACCCTGGCAGATGGTGGTTTAACATATTTTCTGTACAAACGCTGTCAAACCTGAAAAAGTTTCCTCTCTTTTTAATCAAATATAGGAACTACTATGCTGCTGAATATGCATATTTGCTTTAAAAACTTTTATTTAGGTATGAAAAAATTGCACAGAAGTTCATAAAATTGTGTACTACCAAAATTTGAACTGAATTGGTCCAGTAGATTCGGAACAAATTGATTGATTGGCTCTACCAGGACAGGGGTTCGATTTTTAATTTGAACGTACAGAAATTTCAAATCTAAACTATATTATAAACAGGAAAGATTTGTTTGTTTGTCTGTTACGATTTGGCTCAAAAACTACTGAACCGATTAAAAAAATATTTCACCGTTAGGAAGCTACATCTTCACCGAGTAACATAGGCTATATTTAATTCCAGAAATAATAAAGGGTCCCTACTAAAACTTGACTTATGTAACCCAAGGTGCAAAAAATTATCATTAAGTATCTTTCATCTCATGCGCTGCGAAAACTGTTGATGACACATAAAAATAATGTACTACATAATTAAAGTACACATTATAACCAAGAAAAAATCCGCGAGGCTATATGTCTAACTATTAAGGGTAAGTCACAATGACCGCTTTTTGTTACAATTATTCAATCAAAGCCCAGTTGGAAAGAAAAAGTGATGATTTTGATATCAAGATACTAATCCTTATCCATTTAAAAGGTTCGATAATTAAGGTAATTAATGAAAATCGTTTTGCTTAATTTTCCAAAACTAAAGGGGATAGAGCGGGCGTTGAAGTTTGTGGAGTACCTACTAAATCCGCGCGGACAAAGTCGCGGGCGAAGTTTTAGTGATAGATAAGATAACTAACACAGTCTAGGCATTGCTGACATTGGTTTAAGTGAAGTGGTTTGTCAAATACAAGTGATTTCATTCTTACTAACATAACTTGGTGACTAACACTTCAAATAATGGAAGTCGGTGTAAAGTGAAGGGATCCGGTCGCCAGTCGGACACAGCACAACACTGTTTCTGGACTTACTTTACCAGTTCGAAATAAATTTATTTATTTCTATATATTTTGACCATGAAAGTAATTGGTCCGGCTTCACCCGGACATGTACACGTAAAAACAAATGTACCATGGGCGGTCTTATCGCACAGGGCAACCTTTGGATCGACTGAACGAAAGGAGATAGATTTAGGGCTTTCAGTGTACAAACATTATGAATAATATTAATTAGACATAAGAAAGCAAAAGGGTTAAGTAAGTTAGGAACGAGAACCTTCTAAGCACGAAGTTACCTTCCACAAGTGTTTTCCCATGTCGTATCCTTCAGGAATCGTACCTACATTTTCGTGGTCAAGTCAAAAAGTCAAAAAAGTCAAAAGTCAAAGCATTTATTTCAAATAAACCATTATCAGGTACTTTTGAATTGTCAAAGTCAGTCCGTCAAAAACATGAAGCTATTTGCACGTTCGCAAGCGTAGATCTCTATGGAGAAGAACGTGCAAGAAACTCCACGGACACTCTTTTAAATCATTTTATGTTTACAAAAATCCTGGTTACATAAACCTTGTTGCTTCTATATATGAGAACAATGTAAAGAAAGAAAAAAAACAATTTATAGTATGAAATATTAAAATGAGGCAGTGGCAACCAAGGGATGACCAGTCTCCACTGACGGCGCCCGTTCACGAACATGACGCGTGCATCAGCACCATTCAGCTCAACCATTTTGAAGGGAACTGAATGATCCGATACACGCGCCACCATCAGCGAGACATTGGAGTGAGCATGACACACCCTCAACTGCCCCTGCTATTTCATGTCAAACAAGGAAACTATCTATTAACATAATGGTCCAGGGTTCTCAGGTATGAAAAGAAGCCTAATGTAGCCTAAAAATCTATCAGGCTTCTGGTATGAAAGTAGGATTTGGCACATTCTGAATGACTTTTTACTATCGGAATAACTTTTGCCCGCGACTTCGTAAGCGCATACCCCGTTTTTTTCCATTTCTGTTGGAATTTCGGGAAATCCGTAGGGAAGCTACTTGCTAAATTTCAGCTGTCGACGACCAGTAGTTTCGGCTGTGGATTGTCTGTCAATCACTCACTCATTCAGTCAGTAACGGAATAATTTTATATTATAATAGCTTTTGCCCGCGACTTCCTACGCGCATATCCCATTTTTTCCCGTTCCCGTAAGAATTTCGGGAAATCCCCTCTTAGTGCTACCCTACATTCCCCAAGGAACCTACATGCCAAATTTCAGATTTCTATGACCAGTAGTTTCGGCTCTGCGTTGTCTGTCAGTCACTCAGTCAGTCAGGAACTAAAGAGTTTTATAAATTAGTATTTGAAAAGATTCGAAAGAAGAAACAAACCATTCCAATTCATTAAGTTAAGACTACTATGCAAATAAGCACGTTACATTGAAAAACAGACGAACAAGAGAGTGATCTTATAAGGGTTCCTTTTTACCCTTTTCAGGTACGGAACCCTAAAAATGCTAATCAACACGCAATGGAACGTAGCTCTACCTCCGTGAGATAACTTAACTTAACATAAGTCTATTATAAGTTTGATAAGGTCGCGTATCGCCTTTCCAAAGGCAAATGTTAACTTCGAAGTAGTGGGCTTAAACCTCGTTAACTAAGTTTGAAAGAACTGGAAATACGGCTACCGGTACCTAGACGGAAACTACCTACAAGGTTTTTTAGGATTTCATACCCAAAGATTTACTAAGACTCCACTGTCCGTCTGTCTGTCACCAGGCTGTATCTCATGAAGCGTGTTAGCTAGACAGTTGAAATTTTCACAGATGATGAAAATTTTTATAGCTGTTGCTAAATAAGATTTAAAAAAGGGAGCTCCCATTCAAGAAACATGTCCAACTTGCACTTGGCCAGTTTTTTTTAAAATAAAATCTATGTTGAGGTGGACTTTCATTGTAAGCAGCTGCATACCAGTAATTTACATGGAGCAAGCGTCAACCAGACCTATACAACCCAGAAACTGGGTAACGATATACCCAGTAAATAATGGGAGTAACTTGCAATACTTTTTTTTTCTTTTATTCTAAATGACTTCTTCCGCTCTGGGTGGAGCGGGAGGTCAGACTCTTACTGACTAAAACCCATCCGTGTTCCTTCTAAAGCCCTTTGCGTTCCAGGGCCGCGGTGACTCTTTCGAACAAATTCCGCAACCCTGCGGGTTAAAGTTGGTCAGAGATCGCTTAGGATAGAGAGGTTTGGAAAGAGAAAGTGCAGGCCTTTGCCACAAATCAGGCTAGCAAAAAAAAAACAAATTGCAATACTTATTCTCGCAAGTGTGGAATGTTCTACAAACTGGTAAAGTTTCAAGAACTGCAATTTTCCATGTAACATGAACATAATTAATTATTAGTATCAAGTTGCTCGCCATAGAAGAACACATTGTATGTTTACATCTTTAACGTAAATATCACGCTAGTATTACTACTGACACTTTCCAGATGGGAAACCACAATAACATTTTGCTCAAACTGGGTATCGCACCAAAAAATTGAAAAAAAAAAATCGATTAAAAAAAACCCGACCTCAAAGCACTAAAAAGGTGCAATTAAAACACTTTTCAAACAGTCTGATGCAGTTGGAGGCGTTTATTATAGTTCAATTAAAATGTTTTTATTGCACCTTTTTAGAGCTTTTTTGAGGTCGAGTTTTTTTTTAGTCGATAATTTTTATTTTTGCTAATGATTCTTTAAACAGCCGCCCATGTCATCCTGGAATGCGAGGGCGTCGCTACCCAACGTGAACAAATCCTCGGAACGGTGAGGTCGCTTCGTGAAGCCAGTGAAGCTCCCAGGAAACTTCTGCGCTTCTGGGCGGAGCTAGGCTGGCTAACTTAGCCAGGACACCTATGCACAACGGACCGAATAGGAGTCTAAGTGCGGAAAATGGAGTCCCTACTCTACTCTACTCTACTAATGTTTCTTTAGTACTTTATATCAGACTAGATGCCACCCGCGGCTCCGCCCGCTTGAAGGTCGAATTAATCCCAAGGGAACACACTCCCTTGCTAAAAACTATCCTATGTGTCATTCCAGACAATAATCTACCTCTGTGCCAAATTTCATCAAGAACCGTTCAGCCGTTCTCACATGTTGAGTAACAAACATCCATCCAAGTTTCGCATTTATAGTATTATTATAGATAAAAAAGATAGAAAAATAGACAAATATGACCACGCAACCCTTGTAGAGGGGTTTCAATACCTATAGCAATTGTCTGTCCAGTACTTATGTGTAGTACCTACTTATCAGTAGGTAGTACACATAATATATAAATGAGTCATACTGTTGATAGTATTTTAGTCACAGGTACATAGACTATAATTACCCGTGATAGGTAGGAAAATTGTTGTAAAAATCCCAAATGGGAAAAAACTGCATTAATACATAAGTAGTTTATACAAGGAAGTACTGTAAAAAATATATTTTATTTTTATTTCATTAGGTACTTATAGGCTATGATTCCAAATTATTATGCACTGGGTAAAAAAATATGTGTAATCGTATGTGTAAGCTGTGCGTCAAGGGATTTACCAAATTAAATAGTTTTACTTTTCCGAGCGTTTTACCAACAATTTTGGGGTTAGTTTTCAATATAATACTAGTATTTTACATGCATAGACCGACTTCCTATCTGACTTCCAAAAACTAGTAACTGGGTAACACGATAATATTGAGGTCCTTTTTTTTCTTCGAACGTTATTTTTTTTGAGAAAAGTTTCTAGGGACACTTATTTATAAACCGATTGAGGTACAGTCAACAAAGCTATTTGGTATACTTACAGGCAAAAATATTAAATTGTCCACTGCACTGCCAATATTTACTTCTAATGTTTGTATTAGAACTTTTTAAGCTTATGACGTACTTACGAGTGTGTTGTACAATAATTATCTACTTAGCACACTCACAACATTGTTTAAAAGTAAGCAAGTTAGCTGCCTGCATACCAAATAGCTTTGTTGACTGACCTAGGTCTTTGAGAGCCTTTTCTCCAATTTCATTTCGTTATAACACAATTAATTTGGCAAATTCTCGTTATATTGAGCAAGCCATTGAAAAGTTAATGAAAATGTCCACGCAAGCTATTTAGAAGGTTTCTCTGACAAACACTTTGATTAATTGGAATAGGTAGCCAATTAAGAGTTTTCAATTTTCGCAATAATAAAATAAAGGTAGTAATCATACGTATTCAAAAGGCACTTTGATTGTGGAAAAGTCCCGTATTTTTCGGCTTCATTGCGAAAAACTTTTCCAGAACAAATCGATTCCAATAGCTTCTAAAGCTTGTTGGGTGCAAAGATAAAAAATAGGAAAAAAAAAATTGAGAACAGAAAGCTAATTAGAAAAAAAAATGCCTACCAGATAGATGCTTTGATCGAACTCGGTACTTAAAAACATTAGGTATCCTCCTTCTGGGGCAATCGAGTAATTTAATAAGCAATTATGGTCAACTCTATAACTGTAGAGTAAAAAGCTTAACTTTTTGAACGCCAGAGCATAAACGTATCTGCGTACATAGGTACCCCCGACGCCAAGCCATAAATTCACCGTATTTTTTGTCACACATTTGTGACGTTTGACGTTCTACAGTGTAGGTAAGCTTTCCTTTGTCACATAATATAATAATGTGACAATGGCGTTCAAAAGGTTAAGTAAAATGCTTAAAAGGCGTTGGTTTTAACAAATTGACTTTAAGGTACAAAATGAGTTTTTGTATCTTGTGGGTAAGTAGGTACCTAGCAAACTACCTAAAGAATAAGAAGTTGTGGATATGGTAGTGACCAATCTGACCAACCAGTGCCATGATTTAATTATTAAATTATTTTAATAATTAAAATAATACATACTTTTACAAGAATAATTTTGGGAAATGAATAAGTTTACCTGTGCTGGTAATACTTTGTTCCCATAAGTAGCATACTCTGGGTGCATCGTCCTCACATAATATTGAATTAATTTTTGTATAAGTACCTACCAAATTTTGTAAGAACATTTTTATTAATGTAATATTATTATTTTACTGAACTGTAAATGATGACGTTCAAAAGTGCCGTTTAATGGCCTAATTGAAATAAACGTTTTGACTTTGACTTTGACTTTGAGAAAATAAGCTTTTCGATTTATTTGATTTTCACAAGAGCGATCCCGCGCGAGCGTTTTTTTTATATTAACGCCATCTCGCGATATCACATAGAACCACGACGCAGACACGTAAATCATGAATGAACGTAGTAATGAATGAGTCCGCGAGAGATCGTTACACAACAACCAATAAGAATGCGTGGAGATATTAAATTGCAACAAATTATATACAAAACAGTCTGCTCAGCTCATCAGCTGATAAGTAGTAAAATAATAGTATTTATTGTAGACATAATAAGAAAAACCAATCATTATTGAAGAAGATTGTCGTTGGAACAGTGTGTTTTAAGTGTCAGTAATGTGTTAAGAAAAAGTTTACTTTGAATAAAGAATTCCTAAGTTTGTTTGGTGGCCAATGTTAAATATAACCTCAAAACAATAAACAAACGCACTAAGGTCAAAGGTAAATATTCTGTTTCTTTGTTTTGACGATATTTTAATGACGTTATAATAGTTGGTAATCTTCCAGTGAGTTAGAATTTCGTTAAACTTTGTTAGAATTTGTTCAAACCTTTTTGTTTTTGGTCTAAAGTGTTGAATGTAACTTTATAATTTGCTGCTGATTTATCAACCGAGTTATTATCGTGCGAATAAGCTGTGTTTGCATAAATAAGTGTTAATTTATATAAATCAAGGTTAAGTTTGAACTAGAAGGTTAGAAATGTTAGAATTACTTTCTTGAACTATTTTAAGTTAGTTCAATTGTTTTTTTTTTTTTTTCTATATATGTTATGTTAAATTACTTAACTGTCAAAGCATCTTATTATCAACCAATGCAAAAGAAATCATGCATGGAGCCTATTTGAATAAATAACCCTTGCAACTTACCAGTATGTTACAAATGGTATTTTTCCCTCGTTATGCACGGAAAAAGTCTAAATCCCACCTCGTAACAAACACTGATAACTAAAAATGGTAAAAATAGTGAACGTTTTTAAGGACAACGATAATGCCTTTGGAGCACACACCTGTCCACGATAGCTAAGTGACCATTAGGTAATGTAAGGGATACACCACTTTACACTAATGAGTGACAGACTCACCTAAAACGTTATCGCATCAAGTAAATAGAACTGTTTGAGTGACTCAACCGCTGAGGCGGCGAAAGTGGCTTCTTTTTTTTCACACTGGCTGCCAGGCGTCGAAACTCAGGCATGTCCGTCACTATACACTGCACAGGTAAAATTCTCTCATAAAATGCACTTTCCCATCCTCAACACTGCATCCATAACACAAAAGAGATAGAGATAGACGGATAGCCGTGCTGTGAACTTGTCGAAATTCGTTATCGTTGTCGAGATCGCAACAGGCGCATCGTCCGCCGTGGCCGACGTCCGTCGATTGGCGGCGCGGTAGCTCACCAGAGCTGCGACACTTGAAACCCACACGAGGATGTCTACAATGACACGAAACGTGATCACACACACGATTAGGGAAACATGAACAATGAAATTTAGTTTCTGAAAACGAACGTGTGCCGGAGGAGCGAACTCTTAGCATTGACTGGACTGCGCTTGGGCCGTGCAGGATGCGACCCATTAGGCAAAGAGCGTCCATTATTGTATTGTCGTGGGCTTATCGTAGTGCTAGTGTCTCCTTAAATTGCCGACCCGGGCCGGTTATACGTGTGTCACTCAGAAATTTGGGAACGCTGTCGTAAGCTATTTGAGAAATTTAAATGCACCCATTGAGTGCGAAGATTTTAGAGATCATCCAGAAGGTATGTAATCATATTTTTACTAACAAAACACTACTAGCAGTACAGGTACGGCCTAGATAATGTGACAGAAACGCCAGAGACATCCTTTCATGATCCTATCATGACGTAAATCAGTCATCATCAGTAATGACTGCATTTAGGTACATTAAGAGGCCACAACGAACCAAGTCACGGGACCGGATCCAGGGTTATCACGCTCGTTTGTTCAATTGGACGCTTAAGTACCGGCGAAGCTCTGAAGCCGGCCGTTTCCGTTGATATTTCACACAGGAACCTGTGAAGGGAAACGTGGACATGGCGCAACTTGACGACCCTTTGACGTGGACAAAGTAGGTCGGGTCTGTACAGACAGAAGTCATATTACTCACAGAAAGCCAAGAAGATCTTGTTAACACACTACTAGATCTATGTTTTACAGCACAGGTAACTTTTTAGTTATCCTACATCAATTAATGCGGAAACACGTCTCAATTTGTTCTCAGTTCAGGCAGGTTAAAATCCACGCATTCGCTATCTTTAGCTAGTAGTAACAGACATGACTGCAATACTATATCCTGTTCCTTGTAAGACCTCTGAGGATCTGCATAACTCCGGTTTGAACCAAGCCACGGAGTAAGAAAAAGTATACCGACTTAGACTGACACACTTGGTAATGCATGTGGCGAAATTGGGAACTAAGAAGAAATGTGTTGGATTTGACAGCTTTCTGACAGCTCTCCTCGACTAGCAGCGCCACCATTGCTTGAAATAAGATGTTTGTCGGTCTATATATTTGTATATCGGTGTCGTTGGCACTTGGTCGTCTCGGTGAGGGCACAGAGCTCCCGGCTTCAACGAATTCGATCAAGGATGTACACAATGAGTTTATAAGGTCGAACGACTCAACTGCTATTTGTGGTTTATTGTAAACATAATATTCGGAGCTGATTTTTTTGACAGCTGTAACGAGACAAGTTTTTGGTTGGTCAGTGAGATTTTAAGCTGTGTCAAGAAAACTTTGTTTAGCATTCGGTTGAAACAATAAATCGGGGGAAGCTTCGCGTGCCTACAAATCAAATATTCTGGACTCTTATCTTCTTTGGTTCTGATAGCACTTTTTTCTGTAGCGACGTTAACTAAAGAAGTCCCAATAAATTCCATTCCTAGCCCATATTTATTTTAAACATCAGATTTGGTTAGGGATAGCAAAAATCAATTTTTTAGTTAATTTCCATGATACTCTTAGTTACTTTGGCTGTTTTAAGCATTTTGTAGGTACACACGCCAGTATAAGTCAACGTGCTTTATCTTCACTTATATCTTCAGGAATTCTCGCACACAGTGTAGGCAAGGAGTATCTTCCTTAATGCCTAGTCCTTATACAAAGCTGTCTGCAAGGATGTCATTAATTATGTGAATAAAATGCATGACGTCACCTTTTGTCCTTGAGTTAAATAATAAAGACTGTGAGTTACTTGTTGGCTAGAAATCTAGCATCACTGAGCATCTCCCTATGTATAATTCAAGACTTTAATACCGTGCCATGTCAAAATCCCCAGTGAAATACCTAAAGAATTTCGAAAGGAACCGATAAACCCATGGTATTTCTGCATAGGCTTCCTATTACGGATGTGCAGGTGTAAAACGAGAACCTAACTGTAGTGTATCAACGTCGTGCGATGTGCGACTGTCACACCACCGATTTCAACCAATGGTGGCTCAGCATTAACGCGTCTATAGTGATATGGGATTCCTAATGAATACCTTTGCGTTCAATTTCTTTGGTGGGCTTTTGAAATGGCTTGGATAATTGAGTATGGAACGAATATTTATCTTATAAAAGAGGTTTTTGTATTATGAGCAAGTTATTATGGTTCACCAAACTATAAGGTGTAAAGGCCATTTTTTAATGCTATAATGAACTGTTTCTTGTTTTGACTAAGTGCACATTTTCAGGGCAATGAATTTAAACAAACTGATAACATTGCAATTTTATTGTCAATAAATACATAGTTCAAATTCTAGGTAGGTATTAAGAATAATATCTAGAATTTTAATATAAATTTTGCGTCATTGCAAAAATATGTTTATCAAACATTTTTGTTTATCTAACTTTTTGTAATCTACTTCTGTGTGACATGTCTTTGGCCTATAAATTAAAAATGTAGATACAATTTTAATTTTCTTTAAGTAACCATCTTATAATAGGACTGATTTTTTAATGGTTTAACATATATTATGACCGTGACATATTATGACCGTGTTGAGTATTTTTTGGTAAACGTTTTCTAAAAATGAAACCTAGCTAGATCGACGATTTGTCGCCCCCGAAACCCCCTGCATACCAAATTTCATACAAGAATTGCTCGTTTAAAGGTATTAAGTACATAGATTACTCATACAAAAACTGACAAAACGCAATTTATTATTCCTCCGACAAAATTTAACTGACGATTGAAAAATTTGCCCTAAGTTCTTTTATTATTTATACTACTTCGATAACTATACATGTCCTTATTTTTGTATCTCCGGTATGATCCAGTACCTACCTCTTAATATACAACCTATGTCGGGAGAGACTGGATCCTGCGACACATGGTCTTCTAGTAAGTACGGTATCCATTGTCATATTTTAATTTAAGTAAGTAACACTTTTTAGGGAAAATAAACCTGTTACTTTAACCGAAGCTCTTCTTAGAACATGCAAAGAACTAAATCGAAAGCCCCTAATTGAAAGGCTACATCAAAAGACCTATTTATTTCAAACTAAGCTAGTATTGCTTCTTCGGGGAACCGTTGAAGTTCAACCAAACAGAATCACACACCATTCAACGTGCTGCCAGTCACATTTCAGCTGGCAGCTAAGAAATTGAAACAAAAACCAAGGAAATTTATAATGTAACCTTTAGGTACAAAGAAAATGATTGTGAAGGGGTATTTGAAGCCGTACGAAGGAGTGTACCTCGCCTCCTCGGGTTACGTAGGGAACTAATAGGTAATTAATCAAACTAAAGGAACCCCAACTTCTTTGGACGTTGCTCGTGTAAATACCAATAGGTATGGACTTATTAAGTTATATAAACTTTTTGTTGGTCACCGAAAAATAATAATAAGAACGTTTAGGTACTGGAGGAAAAGATATGATAACACAAGCTATTGAACATATTTTTTATTGGGCTGATCGTTGCATCAGTTGCAAACTTAAGGCATTGAAAAAGGTGCAATGTACTATCGCAGAGGAATTCTAAGAAGACGCGCTTTCGTTACAATTTTGATACAAGATTCCTATTGCGCTTCTAATATAGTTTGAAAGGTTAGTGTCTTAACCAATATGAAATGGTGTTAGTTTGATTATAGGCAAACTAGTTAGAACTTTGGTAAGGTCACTGATAGAGACCGTCTAAGTTTAATTGACTTAGGTTTCCCGACAAATCTAACTTGATTTAGCGCATGCCTGCTTAAGGCCGCGTTCCCTCTATGTTGTTGCGACAGATTATCCTACCTAAACAGAATTTATCTTAGTCATACATGAGAATACATTATACGTAGGTATGTAGGTAAGTACTTATATTATTACCTATTTATTTGTCTTTATGCACTTAAATAAAAAAATAAAAACTAAGTACTAACTAAAACATGGCGTCAAAAAATTGGAAGTGAGCGTTGTATGGCAATGCTTATACTCCGCCCGAAGTAAAAGCCAGCCTTTGGGTCACGCGAAGTGTCAACTAAGCGTTTAGCTTTATATAACGCATGGGCACTCGGGCCCCACGGTCCAAGAGTTTCAACCCCAAATGGCTCGGGAATATAATTGCCAAATATGTAATTATATTTCCGCCACTTGAGGTTCTCTGCAGCCACAGCGGCAGCACCAGCACCAGCTAGGAAGATGGGATGGCGCCTACCGACGGGTAGGACAGGACGGTATGTCTTTAATCCATGGATGATGTTCCATGGGAATAAAGACACAAGTACCGTCCTGTCGCTTGCCATCGTTGCGCGCCAGGCCATTGAGTTCTTATACGGCTGGTACGCCGACAAGACGGCGACTTTAGCACGTCGGAAAATGTCGTTCTCGTTGATGTTTGCGTGCCGCTCTATGCATTTTTATACAAATATATTTAACTCTTGAATTTTATTTTCAATCTTCTTACTTTGAAAACATACGTATGAAAGGGTAACTAACTTACATTACCTTACCTTCATTTATGCTGCCATATCATGCATCAAAACCGATTATTCACCACATACAAAGTTGAATGTATGTTAATCATCCGAGAAATCGAGGAACGAAGAAAACGTCCCATTGTTATGCTCATATCACATTTTCTTGAAAACATTTCCAGTTATTTCTGGTAATTCTCAACAGCACGTGTTCTCCGTGTCATTGTGTCAACTCGTAGAGAAGCTTGCTTAACTTGTAACGCGATAGATAAAACCAAGTTCATTACAACTGGGTCACAAGATACGCCAATCTTATCAGATAAACGGGACAATTCTGCGTATAGTATTACAAAACCGGATTGATGACAGATGTCCCCGCCATCTTTTTTTTTTGCTTTTGGCGCCAATTTACATCAGCGTTTTTTTTAAACTGAAATTAGTGATGTGGATTACACAATTATTGTATCTAGTTTTTTTTGCGAGAAATTATCAGCATTTATTTTTGTTTTTCTTAGTTAGGTTTTCGTTGATTAACCGGAGTACCTAGTTGAGTGACTAACCTAGATCTCTATCTACTTATTATGTTTACCTACCTACTGGATTTATTATTTGAAGTTGATTAAGTTTAAATAAATACTGGATACCGTTTCTAACTGCAATAATAAATATTATAATGACCGATTTTAGAGTGAGTTACTATATAATTATCGGTGTTGATACTTGTTGATATATGCTAAAGTTCCTTGCCTCGCCCGACTTGTATCAATTGTATGATAACTATAAGATAGGTAACTAGCATTAAACAAAAGAAAAGTTAAGAAATATTCTTAAAAAGAGGCTTGGTAAGTAGTTAACAATTTCGACAACATTTCCCAACCTTCGATAGCTCAGTTGGTAGAGCGGTGGACTGTAGATGTAACGAAATTGGTATCCATAGGTCGCTGGTTCAAATCCGGCTCGAAGGAATCTTTTTAGCGATTTAAGGGTCAACTTTTCGTTTCGTTTCGGTTCGACCTACCAAAGTTACTCAATCATTTTTTATCAAGGTTTTTTTCTAAGATAGCGAGTTATGATTAGAATGCCCGCAATTCTTGAATATTAAAACGAAAAAGAAATTTAGTTAGAGATGTTAACTGCAAAATAGGGATTCTTTTTCTACCGTGAAAAAAATAAAACAGAAGAGCTTTTTGATTAATAATACTGCGTCTACCTGTTTTTACATAAATTGACATGAATACTTTCGACGAAAATCATGCAAAATGAAACTGTTTCCGCCCGGGATCGAACCGGGGACCTTGTGCGTGTGAAGCACACGTGATAACCGCTACACTACGGAAACGATACTATTGAAGTTGAAATTACGGTTTAGGTCAAATACTTCAGTGAACGATTTTTTTTGATTCTGTTTTTATCCTGGTTATCAGTTTATTTATTCTGAACTACACGTCAATGAAAAATAACGCAATTTTTATTTTTTTTCTCTAGTGATTAGGGTACAAATTTATTAGGTACCAAATCAGTTCGAAACATTCACTTTTTCTTCATTTAAAAGTGAATTTATCATTACAGGCTCCAATGCGATGAATATGTTTACCTTTTATTTTAATAAAATATAGTAGACTTACCTTGGCGAATGAAATTGGCAAATAACACAGGTTGACACAGAAAAAAAAACAGAATTCGAAATTCGAGCACAAGTCACAAGCGCCTTCTGGAAGACGCTTCGACACAAGTTGGCGGGAAAAGGCTGGCGTATCGTTTTTATACCATCGCAAATTGCATGGCTATATTGACCACCCGCATGAATATGGTTCATTATTTCCATTCCATGGGTGTGTTTATGTCTAATTTGTAATTGTGTGTTCGCACCCCGTCTTCAGCTCATCTTTTACTTGTACCCATGTATTTTATAGTCTCTCAGACTGTATTAACACCGCTTGCGTCAGTATACATTGACGGTTCGATACGAACGTTTGGTTCAGGCATGTGGTGTAAACAAGCAATGTATTACAAATTGTTCTATGTTTTTTTATCGTGTTTTTCGCAAGAGACCTCCCACGTCATGCTATGATTATTCTCGTTGCTAAAAGAAAATGTGAGTAAATAACTTTTTCATTTATTTTTATTCACAATCTGTAGTGCGATGAAGTTAATGAAATTGAAAGTTTTAGAACTTTATTATCATGGTTGCATGGATACTGTAGGTAGCTCATTATCTGATGTTCGATTAACACCTAAAGTAATATAATGATAAAAGGTATAGTTGTTTGTTTGTTCGTTAACTTGTTTGTAATGGACAATTTATTGTTAATCCTATAACGAAAAATTTTTCTCTATGGTATGCTGTCATAGATAAGTAAGTGCCTAGTGGCACTACGAGAGAGAAGCAACGGGAAAAAACAAGTTTATTTAATTCGGGAAATAGGTACAGTTCAATATATCTCTTTATATATTTATGTTGAAACCAAAAGGAAACCCACACATTAGTAATAAGTCTATAAATATGAAAACTAATTATTTTAAGCTACTAGTAGCGCCCTCTAGCATATTCTTAAAGAGTTAACCTATTTCAGTAACGAATTATTTAAAACAAAAGATTCTGATATTGCATGTTATTGGATATCATGTCGATTCATGAATCACGAGTCATGACAATGATTTCCTACATTGTCTTAATTGGACTTTAATTGGTTTTAAATCAGTGAAGCGTGCTATCTGATACTACAGTATAAAAAACAAACAAATAATCAAATATTCATAGTAATAGTGTAATAATATAAATGCAAATAAATTTGTCTTCCTTTTTTGTGCTGCTGTGCGATACTGTAAACAATTCACCGTGAACAATTTTGGTGATTCAAGATTCAAAGCATTTATTTCAAATAAACCATTTACAGGCAATTTTGAATTGTCAAAAACATGAAGCTCACGTTCGAAACCGTAGATCACTATGCAGAAGAACGTGCAAGAAACTCCACGGACACGGTGATGAATATGAAGTGAGCTGTCAATCCATGCAATCAAGATGAACAGTTCAGTTCATGTTCACTCTACCCAAGTTAATACCCGTGATTATGTTGGCAGAATAGACCGGCTGATCCGATTACGAACTCTTTCACTAGGCAATAGATAGCTACACTGTCGCGGACTGTCATACCTACTTATTTATTTATTTAACAATTTATGTACACACATTTAATAAAAAGTTAAGAATATGGAAACAGCTGATCGATTCTGTAAACATATCGAAGTGAAGGTTTGGGTGAAATGATCACGAGGTGAGCTGTCAATCCATATATATAATTAAGATGTCACGTGATTACGAAGTGAGCTGTCATTCCATCTTGATTATATTGATAGACAGCTCACCTCGTGATCATTTCACCCAAGCCTTCACTTCGACATGTTTACAGAATCGATCGGCAGTATAATGGGTACAAAGGTAGTAATTATTTAATTATTTTAATATAAATTCATCCGAAAAAAAACAATGCCTCGTGTCCCGTTCGTGCAGAAAGGTGCACGGAAGCAAAGCCGCGTGATAAAACAAGTCTTAAGTATAAGGCGGCGCCTACAATGACTACTATACCAAGAACTATGTGCGATTTAAACAATATTGTGTATCGGTCGCTGTGGATGCAGCTTGCAGCATATCGCTGCTACGGTAAGATTGGGAAGATTTGTAATATTGTATCTACGTAATTTGGAACCACGGGTCCGTGCCAGTGGTTCAGTCAAGAATCTAGATTCGGACATAGGACATAGTTGTTCATCATATCAGCCAATTGCCGTCCACTGCTGAACGTAAGCCTCCCCCAAAGATCGCCAACCATCCCATACATACTTGTTACGAAAGAAATAAATAAATAGGATGTAATTTTATCCCGGTAGCACATTCTTGGGGAGTTTTCTTCTTTAACGCGGCCCGCGGGCAAAAACTGCTGACAGAAGCTATCCTAACTTACTACTAATATTTTAAATGCGAAAGTGCATGTGTTTGTAACGCCTTCGCGCCTAAATCGCTTAACCGATTTTGACAAAATCCGTCAAAATCGGTTAAGCGATTTAGGCGCGAAGGCGTTACAAACACGCGGTACAGAGATCGATGAGACCCATCTTTTTTTATAAGGATGGAAAATCGTCAAATGACTTCTTCTGCTCTAGGTGGAGCGGAAGGGCGTGTTGAGACTCTTACTGACTAAAACCCATCCGTGTTTTTCCAAATGCCCTTTGCTTTCCAGGGCCGCGGTGACTGTTTCGAACAAATTCCGCAACTAGATGAGACCCTGCAGATGGTCTTACGCTACTTTAACGCGAGCGAAGTCGCGGCAAAACCTAGTTATTCTATGTTCAAAATAGAAGGTCGATAATATGTCTAATTTGATCGGCCGGTTTGTGTGGTTCCTAAAAGGAATCACGCGCATGTTATCTCGTGTCGTCCTATCATTGCCGTCGTACAGAAGATTCCAGTTTCCTCCAGATTTTTCTATTTATAGTGCATTACGATCTTCATTTTAGATAGCTTTATTGCACTAGAATTGTATGCGTGAGCGTCTATAAAATGTATAAATACATTACTGACGAACCGGCAAGTAAGTAGGTGCCTAGGTAATACGACATACCTAATCATAATCAAGTCTAAAGAACCCGATTTAAACCGTAATGTATTTATTAAAACACTAGCACTTGGCCCGCGACTTCGTCCGCGCGGATTTAGTAGGTACTCCACAAACTTCAACGCCCCCTCAAACCCTTTTTAAAGGTATGTTTTGGAAAATTAAGCACTACGATATCCATTCAACGGTCTCAGGATCAGCCTACTATCCACCCAGTTCACCCCATTCACCCCGCCAGAGGTTGACTATGTAAACATTGTTAGATCTGTTTCAAATTTCCCACTTTTAGCTTGTTCATTCCAATTTCCACGTAAATTGAAGTAAGCAATAATGTCCTCCCCTGAAAAATTCTTCAACCGTTTTCGCCCCTTATATTTGTTATTCTTAATTTTTTATCCAAAACATTAATGCCGTGCATTAAGTTTCTCCCCAGTTAGCTCAAACCGCAACATTTTTCTTACTTAGAGCATCGAAAAATCCAAATATTTGTTATTTTTCTTTTTTTATCCAAAACATTAATGCCGTGTTTCAGCTTCATCGGACTAAGCGTTAAGATTCTCCCCAGTTCGCTCAAACCGTAACATTTTTCTTACTTAGACCATTTTTATGCCCGTCGTAACTTTAAAACGAAAGGTCCGATTTGAGTAATTTGAAGTGTAGTTTACATGTACATTATCAACCTTAATTCTAAACAAACAAACTAACTAATCTTTACTCTTTATAATATTAGTTTAGATAGATTAGATATATAATCCTGATGATGTGTCTGTTTGAGTATTATTCGCAAATTATCGGCATTCGATTGAACTGAGTCTATAAAATAATCATTAAAATGTCTTGCTATCATTTTAGGAATATTAAATTTCATAGAATTGGTTACCTCCCAAGTTGCTTTAGACTTGTTAGTGCTAGTTCCTATAAAATAGCTGTTTTGAGCCCTTTGTGTTAATTTGATCACTTTTTAATATCTCTTTGAGAATTATTTGAAAGCCGCTTTTGTATCACTATTTCGCTTTATTCTGTATTGCTATAATAAAGTTCATAATAAAGATCAAATAAGTTCATTGAACTTTATAGAATTTACTGGTGATTGTGGAATACTGAGCATACAAATGATAAAAGCACTCAATACAATTGCAAAAGAACTTGGCCCAAAGGAAATAAATACTAAAAATATTCTGCTTTTAATTTTCAAGATTAGAATCAAAATTTAGGATTCGTTGAATCTCGTGAGTTTGGAGGAATTACGTTACCCAAAAAATTGGGGCGTTTTTCAATTCTATTAGATTAAAACTCCTTTAATTGTATTAGAAGTTTCAACTACCATTACCGAAGTTAATGCAATTATCAATGTCTTCAGAACTGTTCAAAACATTATGCGCGCGTGGATTTCCTTAGCAGAGTTATTTTAGAAATGTATTTATTATACTCTTCAAAGATCTTATACTTACAATCATCAACAAATATATTTCGAAAAAGATTATTACAGGATTTTATGTTGATAAAAAACTCTATGGCCCATAACTCATTAATAGGTACCAACTCTTAACATCTTACACACGTGATAACTTTTAAACGAAATATCCGATTGAGATGAAACAAAAAGTATTTTACTTCTACATAAATACTCTTGATAACATAATGCTTAATTTCGATAAAGATTAATATTACGATACGTATTTAACGTAGTTTTTTTTCTTTAGACGATTTAATAATTATTTTGAACACAAAATGGGTTATTGTGATTAAACCATGATAGCTAGATATATGTTCTCGCGGACTTTTTTGTAGGTCTTAATGGGATCTTCTAACCCGTAGTACATCATTTTGTTCTTTTGTCAATAGTTTTTGCAGCGCACGCAAAAAAAGGTTTTTGATTTTACACCTTGTGTTACGAAATAGCAATTTTATTACGGATCCCTAATTTTGAAAAAAAAAAATATAGCCTATAGCCTTCCTCGATAAATGGACTACCCAACACCGAAAGAATCATTCAAATCGGACCAGTAATTCCAGAGATTAGCGCGTTCAAACAAACAAACAAACAAACAAACAAACTCTTCAGCTTTATAATATTAGTATAGATAATGTACGAGTAAAACACACTACAAAGGGTCTTAAATTGCCTTATCTTATTATTGCCTTAGACCGCTTTCACATTTAGGCGACAAAAGCAGCTCGACAGACTAGCGGCTAAAGTTTCTAGTAGTTTCTTTAGCTTTTTTTTCTTATAATGTGAAGGCATGTGCTTCTGCCATGCTACTGTCGCGCCGCTAACGTACTATAGTAGGCGCCAGATAATCGTGGAATAACGGTCATTGACCCACCTACAATTATTGACATTTTTAATTTGAAAAACGGAATTAATGACACAAAGCTGTCCCGAATCATCATCTCTCGTGATCCTTAACATTGTCTAATAATGAAAAACGATTCATATTTAATTGTTCAGGTACCTATGAACAGTTATTAGGGAAAGGTCAATATACTTTATTCCACATTTATCTGGCGCCTACTATAATGTGAAAGCGGCCTTAGGCATTTTCTATCATCACACCTTGCATCAGCCATATTGAATTACCTATAACGTCATGTAACTTAAATAATCTCACTGCTGAGAGCTCAGCAGTGAGATTCTTTAAGCTCTGTCAGAGTACCTTCTGATTTCAACAATAATAATTAAGTACTTATTTATTTTCCTCTCCACAAAGGTTGGCTTAGAATTAAAATCTTAGGAATAGATAGTTAATGCAGACAAAAGCTCCTTTGCGAGAGACTGGAGTCCGTGCTAGGGAAACCCTGTGTTACGGATCTCCAGGCAGGCAGGCCAGTGTTTAGGTCATCTTATGGTACTTTGCAGATGGTTAAGGTACCAGCACAAGCATTTTGTAATTCCTATGAAAGAGAGGCAAAGCAAAAAAAAAACGCTAAAATAAGTATTAAAAAGAAAATTAAAATTTATATTGTTATGGTTACGTGTATTGAGGTGCGTGTTCGTGTATGAAGTGTACAGTTACTGAACAATACAATTAGTTGTACTAAGGTTCTGGACGTGCAGCATTCGAGGTGATGCTAAACAAAGTGTCTGGAAAGTGATCAAGTGAGAAGCCTTTGCCCAGTAGTGCGACGCTACAGTCTAATAACTAAAGGCCCAGCAAACTGTTTCAAGTATCCTACATCCAAAATTTACTAATCCCAAATTCTCTTCTTCCAGAACCATGGCAGTCGAAGGTGTAATGGTAACTTACAACTACTCCGAAGACGGAGAATACGCAAACATCCTGACAGTATCAGCCTCCGGCATCAGATTCTCCAAGCGATGGGTCCTCACTCACGGTTCCATACTGTCGCCCCTCAAAGAAGCCAAGATCATCAAGAAAGCCAGAGGGAAACCGATCCTCAGTGATGAGTTCTACGCTAATTTACCAGAAATCCATGTAACATGTGAAAAGAAACAGTCAAAGAATCCGAATCTGTATGAGAGTGTTGAGAAATTGAGCAGGGAACGGAATTTGCATCAAGGAGATCTGGATCATAGCAGTTACTTGATTAGGGTGCTTACTGGAAGGTATGTACAAATTGTTTTGATACTGCGCAGAAGTGATGCATTTTCAGAAGTACTCCTAGCCGAATTTCGACCATGGTGGCTGATTTATGCAAGGTGTCTAGTATCAGACAAAGGCGCGGCGCCCAGTGTCGGTGATCATCGGTGCGGCTCGGTACAGCTCGGGTGCCTTAAGTCGGCTTCGGGCGCATAAGGGCTGCTTCGGGCGGCTTCGTTCGCCTGAGTCGGCAGTTATAAGCATACCTAAGGACGCCGAGGCTGGTTTCGGGTAGCTTCGGCAAAACTAAGAATAGTTCGGGTGGCAGACACGTCGCAGAGCAGTCGTAACGTTACGTGAAAGCAGTTGTGCGTGCGTATTTATAATGGTGGATTAGGACTTAGTTCTCATTGTTCATCTTGCTGAAGAAGGTGTGTGACATGTCATACATACATTCGTGAGCTTGCACTAGAATAATCAACTTTTATTCTGTCATCGTCAAATAAAACGAACCTAGACGTGTAATTAATGAGGTTGTTGCCTTTTATTTTCCTCTGGGTGTTGCCAAACTAATGGAGACGCGCGCGGTGAACGTTATGACTGTTTTGCGACGTGTCTGCCACGAAAATGCCATCCGAGCTACCCGAAGACAGCCTCGGCGTCTTTAGGTTTGCTTACGACTGCCGAGGCAGCCCGAATCCGCCCGAAGCAGCTCACGAGCGCCCGAAGCCGCCTGAAGCCACCGAAAGGCGCCCGAGCTGCACCGAGCCGCACCGATGCCCACCGATAGTGGGCGCCGCGCTTAAAGGGCACATATGCGTCCGCTAAAACAGTGCACTCTCTTTTCCCTCAGTCAAATAGCCCTATGATGATAGTAATCTATCAAGGGGATAAAGAGAAAAGGGAACAAGCACAGGGCTGATGGTTAAAGGCAGTTCCGAGGCACAGGGTATCACAAACTTTGAAACTCTTAGACTGCCAATGAGAAATTCCAAATAGAGAAACCCAATAACTTTCCCCGATAAGTTAATATTACTTAAAGCCTGTTGTGTCCTGAGAAGTAATCAGGATACAACAAACTTGCTATTTATTGTGCACATGTCTATTCTGTTTCAATTTGACTGGTGTACCTTGATATTATATTTTACAGTAGCCTGAAAACCTGCAAGTCAAGTCCAAGGACCCTAATACAAATTCCCTTCTCAAATAAGGTCCTATTCATCTCCAGGATATGTCACGTATGGCAGTGCCCGATCCTGGACCGCTGCGCCGACGACATCCTGTACAGCTGGACCATCGGCCACAAGGACGGTGATATCGACAGTCAGATGAAGCTCGGTAACGCGCTCTTCTCTGTCTTCGTGCTCATTGATTTGGAGAGCGATAAAAGAGGTTTGTACTCAAATGATTTATTTCTGTTTAGCTTTTGCCAATGAACTTAACTGCATAAGCGCCAGAAACTAACCCAGGGGACACTTGTACCGAGCTTAAAAAAATCGTCCAGAATACTAATGGTGTACTACAAAAAAGAATGTAATCAGCCACGTTATGATTTCATTTTGATATTGCAACCGTATACATTGCGTGTTTTCCGATGCCGAGCAGACGATATTATTAACATATGAAGCAAAGGATCTGCTGGTCGATTCTGTAAACATATCGAAGTGAAGGCTTGGGTGAAGTGGTCACGAGGTGAGCTGTCAATCCATATATTCTCTCACTGATCCATTATCACTCCGTGATCACGTGACATCTTGATTGCATGGATCGTGATCACTTCACCCAAGCCTTCACTTCGACATGTTTACAGAATCGAAGGGCAGGAATAACATACGTTTGTGGCTGAGATTATGATTTTATTAGTTACACAATGAGGGTGCAGGTCAGAATGTACGTATCCCAAATTCTGTCCAAATACGTTAAGCCGTTTAAGCAAGATTGATAACAAAATAGTAATACAGACATTTACATCGGTATAATATTAGTACTTATGATGTGAAAGCCTATATTTGGAATTTCAATTGCATACATTCTTGGTCACAAATCGTACCTTCTGATGGTCCCAAGGCAAGGATCACAAGCTATGAATTAATTCATATAAAGTTAAATAAAAAGCAACAATGTATCAAGAAAATCTTTTACTATTACAACAATATCAGGTTCCACTGTCCGGTAGTGCCAACCGCACGTCGTCCACAAAAAATACACTAAAATAACATGCACCCGGCTCCTGCTTGTCCTTCTAACCCTTCTTCTTTTTTGATTTGTCCTCGTCATCGTCGCAGGTTGCTCTTATCTCTGCGGAATATTAAGGTTTTTTGACACATTTCAACTTTCATAACGGTTAACGAATATTGACGCAGAGTCGAAGCAAATTCCTAAAAATATAAGTCATCGGATACCTACGTGTAAACGCAGGATAAATTTTCGGTCACAGTGTAATAATTTGTCATGTTGGGGTCGGGGAGATTTTTAGGCTAGGCAACTGCAGTTTATCCGAACAAATGCACCGCATTCATATTGGGAATTAACCGACGCGAACGGGTGTATAAAATCCCGATTTGCCGAGTTGTTTTTGCAGCGGCCTACCTTGGTCCGCAACCGATAGTGCTTTTATAGGCAACTGCAGTTTATGTTCAGGTAGCAGATGTTCCTGGGGATTATCGTTGGCGGGCCTTTCATTTTGAGTCACCTAAATAGCGTGCGCTATCAGCTAGGACAGGTCATGTCTCAGCTGCCACGGTTTATTTTTATTATTCGTTCCTTGAATTGTTGCTTTTTTAGTCTTTCTACATCTTTCTCACATATATGTATGTTTTTATAATTTTCACACGAACGATGTAAACATATCATTGTAAAAAACATTGATTTAAAAGAGTGTCCTTGGAATACGCTTTGGAACGTGTAATTAGCCTCATCTTTTTGGACAGACCGACCTCGACTATTCAAAAGTGCCTGTAATGGTTTAATTGAAATAAATGCTTTGAGTTGAGTTTGAGTGGCATTCAAAAGAGATTTGATAATGCCAACTGTAGCGATGGCCGCCGAGGATCTTGTCCAAAAGCGTTGAACTTTACAACCAACCATCAACAAATCAACAAACAAACAAATCATTCGTAGATCTTCATACTTTGACCATGCACTATAGTTAGTGACTCATACGAATTTGAACCATTTTCTAAGCAAATAATTTACGTAAAAACCTTACAAATATGAACCATAAGTCGAAATAACGACAATATTAAATTATTTCGAAAATTCTATGTACGATCTACAAATACCCCTACTAAGCATCGACGACAAAAATGTTTCTTCAAAGAAAGCTCTCACACTTGGTACTCCATAAAATAACTTACCATCACGAGGATCAGCAGCCAATGTACGGTCTGACCTGCAGGTAGTGATCCTGTTCATAGGCCTAGGAACCTTATGAAGGAGCTCGTATCCTTGATCAACTGCCTCCTTCTTGACCACACCTATGAGACCTAAGAAGATTCCGCCAGCCACCAGCCCGTGGCCTGAGCGAAGGTGCAGGGCTACGAGTGGTCCACAAGCTAAACCACCTGGACAGGCAAAAATTATAAGTTTAGCATTCAACCATACAGAAATCTGTCATTTCGTCGGTGTTCTTGTGCGCGACTGCTGAGCTTCGAGGCCCTGGGATCAATTCCAAAGCATTATTGGGTTTTTCATTAGAGTTTCTCAATAGCAGCCCAGAGATTTGAAGTGGTGGAGTTACAGCCCCGTGCCTCGGAGAGCATGAAAAGCTGGTGGTCCTGCGCCTGTGATCGTATCAGATTGCCGTCCCATCGAACAATGAGAGTAAAAAAACAGAGAGTGGGCCTGTTTTCGCACACATTTGTACACTAGAAAATCTCCTGCGTGCTTGGCTATTCTCCGACCAGATCGGCAGAAAATCGGTAGGGAAGATTATAATCTGTCATTTGTAATCATGGTTCTGTATGGTATCGGACGTAAAAGAATAACACCTTACCATCACTTCCCCTGGACGTCGTAAGGGGTGACTAAGGGACTCGCCAGAGAATGGGTAGCAGAATTCTCTCTGCATTGCCACAGGTACACTGCGATCGCTAACCCGCCTGCCAAGCGTGGCGATTATGGCAATCCCCCCCTAGGGGAGGCCTATGTCCGGCAGTGGACGTCTTTCGTCTGATATGATGATGATCTGTAAATCTTGGCCGTCGGTACGCGTAGTAGCCTTCTGACAACCTGCATCCAGTGAGACTGGAAGACGAACTCAACGTAGTTGGAAAAAAGTTAAGGAGATTGATTGTTTCAACCATCAGCATTCGAAAAGGTAGTTAGGTACACAGCACAGGTACATCGTGGATGAAGAGGATACTTCTGTATGGATGGTCACAAGGAAACCTTACCTTTGCGGGACCTAATATTAATATTATTATCGGGCAAGGGAGCTCCCCTTGCTCGTAAACGTTCACAGTAGTATTAAGCCTAGCCCTGCTTGGTCTTGGTATTGCACAAGTACGTCTTGGTCAATCAGATTTGGTGTTGATGTAAAAATTATGGATGCATTGTATAAATCGTTTTTTTTTAATTTGTGATAGGTTTGCATTTGACTCTAGTCTAGGTCATAGATGACAGAGACAAAGTCGACGATGGAGCGAGCTTACCCAGAAGATGCCTGTTCACTCTAATTTTGAAGAGATTAGGGTTGAATGCATTGTAGGGTTGCGGAATTTGTTCGAAAGATTCACCGCGGCCCTGGAACGCAAAGGGCTTTAGAAGGAACACGGATGGGTTTTAGTCAGTAAGAGTCTGACACGCCCTTCCGCTCCACCCAGAGCGTCGAAGAACTCATTTGATAAAAGAAAAAAAAAGTTCGGAAACATGATATAACTAGAAAGGAGTCAGATCAATAGTACTTAGTACTGAAATTGGGGCTGGTTGAGATGAACCTATGGACCATCGAGAAAAGGCAAAGTTCGCAAGGCAATAGGAACTTACCAAGAAAATAATTCAGTTTGTCGTCGATGTTCCTAGCGCGCAGCGCTAAGTTAGAGACAAGGGCGAATGTGGCTCCCATAAGTCCGAGAGGCACGACATGGCGGGCGTACCTGGAAAAGATTTGAATATCTAAGTCTAGTGAGTATAGTACAGACGCTAGCTCATAAAGCTACAACCATCTGTCAAATTTCTTTAACAGATTTTTAACTTCATTGCTGAAGCAGTAAGTTCAAGGTTGATTGGCAAAATTTGTCAGTTTCGGGTAGCTTGATGTGCTGGCGTCTGTTCACTGGTTCTAGCTCATGTGGCTCCAGCACTAAATGAACCGTATTTTTCTTCTGGAATAAAAGTTCCATTTACTATTTTAAACACGAAAGGATCAATGTTTGTTACACTTTTACGCCAGACATCACATCAGACATCAGCATACATAGGCTATAATTTATGAAGGGGGAAGGTACTAAAACAACGCGGGCGGCAGATCGTGTAGCATAATGGTTTGGCGATAGGGTAGTATTCCGTCAGGAAAAGAATTTTCGTAATCGGTTCAGAGATTTTTCTCCTACAAACAGTTGTACCATAGTTGTTATTTAGACTAATAATTACCGCTTCAGTATAGGTCCCGTTCCCACGACATGGGAGTACATGAGAACGTCGTACGTGCCCATGATGAGACCTGCGACAATCCCATAGCGGCTGGCAACCATGATCTATTAGAACATAGAGAATAATTAAATAAAATAAAATATTTGCAATTTTTCCACCTCTCTTTACTAGAATAAAACTAATGAAATTATGATGGTGCACTTCCAACCCTCCTTTTCCGAACTGGATCATAATCTCAGGTAACAGTTGACCTTCCAAATGGAGATCTTGGTTAAGACTCACCTCATTTATTCATCATCAGTGATCAGATAATCGGCCGCTTATATACCTGAACTTCTTCCCGTGAAAGAATAATATGGACATTCCTTCCTGAATAAGTAAATAAACCCGGGATTGAACAGTTTTGTAAAAACACCTATAAAAAACTTAATAAAAAAACCTGAATTGTGAATTAAAAGTTCAATTTTTAAATTAAAAAGGCTTTTTAAATTAAAAAAAAATTACAATAAGAGTTCACAACGATTTCTATTCTAACTATAAATTCAAATTCAAATTCAAAATATTTTCGATTCCGGGATCCGGGATTCTGAAAAGCATGTCCGTATTATACTTTCGTGGAATAAAAGTGAAGTTTAGGTATATTAGCGCCCGATTATCCGATCACTGTTCATAATCATCATCGGCCGCCATTTATCATGAGTCCCGCTAGGAAACTATTCCTTGTGCAAATTTATGCACAAACTCTATTCTGGCTGCAAGTCAAACCAACTTCGCTTACTGTGAAAACCTTACAGTCGGGCATAGAACTATATGATTGGCAACATATCGTGAACCGTAGCCTCCTAATGACCTTGCGTGGATGTTCTCAGTATCTGGATGACCGAGCCTTGCTCGTTTTTTTGTAAACTTTATCTAAAAATGAAACCTAGCTAGATCGATTTATCGCCCCCGAAACCCCCTGCATACAAAATTTCATGAAAATCGTTGGAGCCCTTTCCGAGATTCAGATTATATATATACATATATACAAGAATTGCTCGTTTGAAGGTATTAGATAGATATATATATATAAAGACATTTTTCAATAGCTTGCGGAGTAACGAGAAAGACAAATTCACTGTGTTAAAATGAAATTTAAATGTAGGAAATGGATAAAGGGCTTCAAAGACTCAGTTGCCTTATAAAAAGGCGTAGATCTCTATAAACCTTACCATAGGCCGAGTTTCCACCTGCAAATCAACTCGCTTGCAAGTTCAATTACATTGCAAGCCACGTTCGTGCAATTGATTGTATCAAGCCTCGGTAGCCCGTAATGTAATGAATGGAACTTGCATGCGATTTGGTTGCAAGTGGAAACGCGGTCTTAAATGAAAATGATAATATTGTAATTATATAAATACTAGCTGTCGCCGCGGCTCCGGCCGCATTAATGTCGAAAATTATCCCAAGGGAACATACACCCGAAATAAAAAGTATCCAATGTGTTATTCCAGACTTTAATCTACTTCTGTGCCAAATTTCATCAAGATCCATTCAGCCGTTCTGACGTGAAAGAGTAACAAACACATACTTTGTTACAAACTTTCGCGTTTATAATATTAGTAAGATATTATCGAGTTACACAGTTAATGAGTTATCTGGGTTGGTGTTTGTTTGTGTGACGTTTGTCTGATCTCCTGGTCAGACAGGCAGTCGCTCCATGCAATATAGTTAACAATAAGGTGTTTCGTTTACCTTCGTCTCCATGTCGCAGCCATCAGGAGTGTCGTAATATCTGGCGTAATTACGAGTGTCACATTTTGGTTCTCCTTTCTCTTTAATATTGGGTGGCATTGTTGGCTTGACTGGCAGAAAGCCAAACCAGCCAAACTATTGCAAACTGTTGTGTTGAATGACAACCACTGACTGACAACTTGACAATGTTTGTCATATGGTGCTGTCATATTTTATGATCTAGTTGGCCGCTTATCGTCAAAAAGTTTGTCAAGGTACAACCACAAGACTTCACTTTTTGGAATTTCCTAGTTATAATAGACTGAGACTGAGATCCTAGAACAGCCAGACCTCCCTTATTTTTTATTTTTTTTTATGGATGGGAAATCATCAAATGACTTCTTCCGCTCTGGGTGGAGCGGAAGGGCGTGTCAGACTCTTACTGACTAAAACCCATCCGTGTTCCTTCTAAAGCCCTTTGCTTTCCAGGGCCGCGGTGACTCTTTCGAACAAATTCCGCAACCCTGGCAGGCTCTGGCCCTAGCGGGCCCCGTCTTTTATGCTGACATCTCTTTGAGGCGCGCGTGAAACACAACGCGCCATCGACCCGGGCCTGGTGGTGATCGGACAGCGAGCCACCCAACGCTCG